>JAUELK010270718.1:0-15575 GCA_031471215.1 Gastropteron pacificum | reverse complement strand
ATCTAGGAATCTAGTAGTATAGTATATATAGTAGATTAGTTTTATAATCATTTTTACACACAAGAAGAAAATGATAAGAATTTATCTTTGAACTACTAATTCTGGTTTTAATTAGTAGTTTTGTTTTTGTTTTAATCTGTGTGCTTATTTCAATAACCACTATGACTTTCTATTCATGCTGATCATATTTTCTCCTTGATTCTCTCAGGAGTTTGTGAGATCAAGGACATTACCAGCATAGAGGGAGAGGCCAGCGCTAATAACAGGAAGGCGAAATTGATTTTCTTTTATGAGTTTGAAATCAAAGGAGAATGGTCAGGTATGTCAAGTACAAAAATAGACCCATACATTGAACATGATATATAACTTTAAATTTAAAGTAGGCAAAAGCTTTTATATGGCTTGGAAACATGATAAGGAATGAATAAATAGATTGTGTTTCGACCTACACACTTATGATTGCCAAAAAAAAAATCAATAGAATATTTGGGTTTGTTAGCTTTTAGTTATAGGGTTCATGTACTCACTCATCGTAGAAAATAAATCAGAAGTTTGAATCGAATAAGAAATGTGGGAGGAAATTTATAACATCTTGTAAAATCTAATCAATTAGTTCCAAGAAGTCTCTCTTCTATTGTCGCCTAGAGTTTATTTTATTGTATTTTTCACAATACTCTTTCACAGGAATTTTACATGATGATGTGAAGTCCTACAAAGGAAAGTTTGTTATCCCAAACTTGAGTGAGGAGAATGAACCTAAAGATATTGATGTAAGTACTATTATTCAATCCTTAATATTATTATTATCCTTACCTTAAGATACAAATGTAATTTAGTCTGGAAACATATTTATCAGACTGCAAATGTACCCCCAGTCTACAGATAACAGCAGCAATACCAGACGGATGCCTAAAGACTGGATGTCTTGGATGGTTTTCAGAATTTTTCATCCCTATATTTTTGATACATTTTCCTACTTCAATTGATGTGAAGCTCTATTTTAATTGTTGATTTAAGCAAAAAATAAGAGGGAAATGGATAAGTCCCAGAGCAAGCTTATCAAGACATGATTTGACAATTTTGTTTTATTTATATCATTATTTTTGTTGTGTGTGTGAGTGTATGCCTATCCAGACATTTTGTCTCAAATGAAATCAGTGTTCTCCCTTCTCCTTATTGATTGATTCTCAACTTTCAATGTTACAACAGGTGAGTGTAACTGCGGACAAGAACTGCAATGAAGCCTGTACTCTGAAGGACATCTTCAGGATAGATGGCACGAAATTGATCAGAGATCAGATGGCAACATACATAGAGAACCTCAAGTCAGGTCAGCAATGTTGTAGTGGAGTTTATTCTTCTTACAATCCAGTGATTGTTGAGGCCTTGCTATTTTATTTTTGAGTTTGTGAAGTGTATTATCTCTTTTATAGAAAAAATTAGGACTGGCATTATGAACAGTGAAAGAAGAAGAATAATCCTGACTTTGTTGTATACATAATCTGTGATTTAGATTTTATAATAATAGTTGCAAAGATTGTTCGGCACAATGATTTAGTTGATTTACCTCTATATTTGCCAATTGAAAAGAAAAAAAATTGATACTTTATTGTTTGCGGTTTGCACTACAATGATTGTCAATTGTGTGGCTGCCTGGGATAACTGCGGTTAAGACGCATTTTGAGATTCCGAGATATAGCCTCTCAGTCAGTTTTGGCGTCCCGGGTCGAAATTGAGAAAATGATGGAAACCTATTGAAACACATTTCAAGATTCGTCTCAAGCATTTTGAACGCTGAAAGATAGTACTTTTAATTAATTTTTGTTGTGTGGTCATCCGATTCGGGAATTTCACGATCATCGCTGCCGCCGGCTGCCATCGGCGGGTGAAAAGTCTAGCGCTAGATCTAGATCTAACTCCACTTCGCCTCATTGGTTTTTAGTCTAAAAAAGCCGTAATATGGTCATGTTGCATACTATAATCTAGCAAATTCTTTTGCGAGAAGAACCTGCTACGTGCGAATTAATGTCCAATTCACCCTTTTATTTAAAAGCCGAAGAACCTAGTCGAGTCAGATTCATCCGAGTTAACAAAGAGTTTACTATTACAAGCTGAAGTTTGCCACGTAGATCTAGATCTAATCTAAAATTTTCTTTTTTACTTATATACATGGGAGGATATAATATGCTTGTTGAATTAAAACATTAAGATTTTAAGATCTGACTTAAAAACTGGGACAAAACTTGGCCCAATTTGTTTTCAGCTGGTCCGGTGCCATTGTTATGTCAGTTTTGTCAAGATGTCGCAAAGTGGCATCAATAACACAAGTAAAAATGAACTTTCCAAACAAAATATCAATTTTATGTACCTCATGGTGAACCTTTAAATAAAAAACAAAGACAAGAACAACAATCAGAACGCGATTTCTCTCTCGTAGTCAATATTGTCACTACTAGAGGTCTAGATATCTAGATCTAGCACTGTCAACATCACATTTCGAACCGCCGGCTGATTCGTCGGCCTAGTCTAGTAGATCTAGCGTCGTGTTATCCACAACAGAGAAATCCGAACTCTACTTTTCTAAATCTAGATATAGATCTAGTCCATATCAACGTCTAGATAACCTAATTCCAATTAAATGAATTGCCGATTCGAAGTAAAAAAGGCCGTAGCGACGTTGTCAGTACACCCTTTCAGCTCATAAACATAATATTTCCCGTTGAAAATGTTTGTCAATCTTTAACGCTGTTTTTCTCAGTTCATGGTTTTTACGGGTTGGCACCTTTAAAAAATCATTAAAAAATAACCAATAGCGATAATTGAAATCTGTAAACAGTGGCTTGAAGATCAGATCCTGTAGATTTAGAAACAATTAAAACCTAGGGAAATCATTTTTGCGTCTTAACCGCGGTTATCCCAGGCAGGCACACAATTAGTAGGCAGTCCGAACCGAAATTGAAATCATTCTATATTACAATTTGTTACGATGCCATTGGATAGAGATTTTTGATCTGTTTAATTTAATACCAAAGTCCTCTCCCTGGGACAAGTTTGAACGAAGTTATTATTTTTTTTCTAAAATAATTGTTAACCCGTTTCATGTACCAATGACACAGGTGCCGAGGTGCCGTTTTTCAAGCTTAGCGAAATAAAAAGTGAAGCATGTAGAACCCGCAAAATTCATAAACTCAAACCAAATGAAATATTGAACAAACCCAATTTTTTTCTAGCTCGCAAGCTCAGTAATTACCGAGATGTATTCAATCAAAAAAGCCTTTCCGTTCTAAAACGCTCTTTCCGCGACATTTTGTTGGCGTCGGCATAGCCTAAATCTAGATCTCGGCAACCGGTCGAAGACACGAAAGGTAGAGCTAAACAAGCAGTCACTGCATGGTGCTTCTCATCTCAGGCCCCTATAATTTGCGCCACGCATATCCAACCTCCGAAAGTTTCGCATTTTGAAAGAGAATTGAATGCCCTTTCTGTTGAACCAACTTTAATGACGATCAATTAACAAATAGTGGGAGAATTCATAGTTTGTTTTCTTTAAAGGCTAAATCAAGCCACTTTCTCTCAACCAATAACGGGTAAAATCATACGAAAACAATCGCCTTTTACCTGAGCAGCTTTGTATGCAAAATCCCGGAACATGTATTACACAGCGTAGTTTCTATAGCGCTATGAATGGACACGATGTTTGCCGAAAACGGTGCCGTCACCTTTCGGCAGCCGCTAATGTTGAAACTGGTCTTCTTTCCTCGCGTAAAAGGTTCTTCAGCGCTTACTTATCTAAATTCGGGAAACACAGTCATTTAGTCCTTTGAATGGTCTTTATTTCCATATATGTTCCATGGCATTCTATAGGAAACTACACCATCAAATCCACAACTGAAAATGCTGTGTTTGCAACTTTCGTTGCCTGCGAACGGCTGCACGAAGCGGGTTTGGACTGCCTAAAAGTAGACTCAATTTCATGATTTAACTCTTACTCTTTTACTAACTATCTTTCTTAGCCTATGCATAACTATTGGTATGGAAGTAAAACATTGTATTTTAGTTGGAAAATACTTAGCTAGGATACAAAGTTTTTCATGCTCCTTTATTTTAGAAGTATTACTGTAAATTCTGGACTATGAGCCGCTACTTTTTTCCATCATCAGGGGCCCTGTGGTGCTGCTTTTACTAGGATTTTTCATGAAATATCACGTTCTCACTTGTACTGGGTAGTTGAATTTACACACACTCATAGTCAAAGACTTAGCCTAAACACAAATCAGAAACTGCACTTTCGTTTGTGTCTACACATTTAACGGGGGTCATTTAATAATAATAATCAAAAACATTTTTGATACATAATGTTGCGGCTTGTTATCCTGTGGGGCTTCTTATACTTATACTAGTAAAGTATACCGGTGCGCCTATTTAGTCTGTATATGATGGTAGTGTGTATTCATTCAAACCGTCTTGTTTTCTTCTGACAGAATATGGCCAGAACATCATTCTTCCCACCAAGAACCTGAATTCACAAAAAGCACCCCAGCAATGCACAAATAAAGAGGTTTGGACTTCTCAATTTTATCAATTGTTCAAAATGTTTTTTAAGATATGTTTTTGTTTTTTTTACTTTTTACAATTTGCTAGAAATTGTGTTCCTCTAAATAAGAATAAGAGAATTTCATTGCTTTTTAGGAGAAAATGATTTCTTTCAGAAATTTGAATCCATATCATTTTAAGTTTCTTGACACATGTGTGTATTCATTCTGCATTGTTTATCAAACTTGGCTTTTGGCTTTTCAGAACACATCCAAGCAGGAAATGAACAAATTTGTGACATCCGAATCCTCCAAATCTGACCGTGGTGCAGGCATTCATGCCAAGACCCTGACAATGACAGAATCATTTGACAACTGCCAACCTGCTGATGTGTACAGAGCCCTTACTATTAAACCCGTGAGTTGATTTTAGAAAATGTATTTGGAGGCGACAAATGTGATGCTATATTTAGAACAGCTAGCGAGAACAGCCAACGGGCAAGCGTTAAACCTCAGTTGTACTCTTGGAAAAAGTACTTTGTCACACATTTTGGTACAAATGGGTATCCGGCTATAAACAGTGTAAGATCTTGTTAGTGTTTATTGTGGTATGTATGGGCTATACATATTGGCTGTTGATATTTCTATTATCATTATTACTATCCTCCACAACCTTTCGTACTCAGGATTCTCATATAAATGTAACTATAAGGTATTCTTGGAGTTCAAGTTAGTTGTATTCAAAGTCAACTGTAGTTTGTTTGCCAAATTTTGAAGAAATTTAACTTGTCAGTGTTAGTTTTCTTCACCTAAAAGAACAAAATGGAATCCTCTGTTCATGCCAATATTTTCGTATGTCATTCATCATGCAAATCTCTTGGACTCTGAACAGAGGAAAGTGGAGATGAATTGTTGCATCTTCGTGTGTGACAATGAACACAGTGATGCTGACAGAATCAGAATGAATTCATCAATGAATCTACTGTTCTTTTTTGTTTTGTAGATGGTACAAGCCTACATGGGAACGGATATTGTGATGGAGCCATCCATCGGAGAACGATTCTCATTATTGGGAGGAAACATTGTTGGAGAGTTTGTAGAACTGGTAGGTTGTTACCTTGGGTATACTCTGAAATTTTTTTTCCACATTCATTTTTTTCTTTCACCGTGAAATCTTCTGGTGAGCTTTGAAGTATTTGACACTATAGTGGAGTCCACATAAAATAAACTCACTTAAGATGATGAAATCTTATTGTTAAAATACAGTCAACTTTTCGTCCCGTCCATTTTGTTTCTAAGTTCAGACAAATCTTAAAAAAAAAAATGTTCTTAAGCAGACTCCACTGTATTAGAGCTAGTTGATTACGGAAACGATTTTTTATAAACATATGCACTATACAGCTGATCTGGCTCATATAATTATAATACAATTTTTGTTATGAAATTTGAAGTGGTCTGAACTTAGAAGTGAAGATTTATGTAGCATTGTTCCATAGTTAAACGTTGAAGCTGTTTGCTGAATCGTAAAATCGTCTCATGTATGTTTACATGTGTTGTGTTTTGGTTGTACTATAATAATCCGACATGAAGCATGGGGATGGAGATATATAGGCATATAGCACAGAAAACTTGCTTTGTCATGTATGATCTATTGATTAATTTGTTGTAGAAGGAAATGCAGTCAATGTCAATGTTGGGACTAACTTCTTTTTGCTTGTGGTCTACATGACAGTGACAGTGAATGTTTTAGTCAGTAGGATGATTTAAACCAAACAATTTTCTGTAAGTGTAACTTTGTAAGTAAGCATTTTGAACAGAAGCTTCCAGTAACATTTATTTTCATGTATTGTTAGTTAAAGTGCTGTTGTTTTATCCCAATCCGATACTTTCACTCTTGTCAGCCAGTGCTTGTCTTAGAAAGGACACTGTATCTGTTCCAGTGGTTTATGGAAGCTGTTTTGGGTGGTAGGTGGTAGGTTAGTTTCTTTGTCATAGTGTAAATTGAACTGTAAGTAACAGAATGTCATGTTCTTCCATACAGGTGCCTGACCAGCTTATAGTTAAGCGCTGGCGACTTAAGACCTGGCCGCAGGAGCACTACTCACAAGTGAGAATCGAGCTCTCAGTCAAAGACGGCAAGACTTCTCTTTCTTTGAAACAGACGGGTGTTCCAGAGTCGGAACTGGACAAGACGAGAGAAGGCTGGAAAGTGAACTATTGGAACAGGATGAGACAGGTGTTTGGCTTAGGGGGACACATATTCTGACACCACACCAGGACCTGGTGGGATAGATCATGTGGGTAGGAGACCTGTACACATGGTGGCAATACAAGCTTGACGACAAGTCGGGGAATGCATAGTGAAAGACGGCTCAAGTGTGGTTCTCTTTAAAAAAAAAAAAAAAAATTGTCATTTTATACAAGCATGGTATTGGTATCCCTTTTCCCTTATGTTGTACGGAATCTTCACAAAACTGTTGTGTGTGAGTGAACCTAGCCTTGTGTGTACAGGCAGTGTAGCAGCAGGCCAACGACACTATTATAGGTAGGCCTACTACTAGGAATTCTGGAAGCTCAGCCAATGTCGTTCAGTCATCATCATTGGATCAGCTTGCGGACAGGAATGTGACAGGAGACGTTTTCGTCATGAAATAAAAACATTTTTACAAGACCTCTACCACTGAGTTAGTTACTCTTTTGTTTAGAAAATGTGTTTTTGTTGGTGATGTTTGACATGTCATTATTCAAAATGCTTTCATAGTCAGTTTTAAAAGAAAATAACTTTTCCCCTCCTGTATATCCACCATCTCAACCTCCTGGAAGTAGTGGAAGGCTGACTGTAACGCCAAAGTAGCCCGCGAGGCACCTCTCACTCTCAACAAAACTCTACAAAGTAATTACACTTACACTTGTCCAATATTTGGTACCAATTTTAATGTAAATAATTGGGTGAGGTGAGATCATCACAACGAATCTCACTATAACGGGCGATCCTGTTTAAGTTATAAGTTGGCTTGGGCTACTTGTTTACACATTCGCAAGTAAATGGTGAAAAAATCAAAGGAAATACACTGCATTTTACAATGACAAAAAGCATATAAACATACCGCACATCCACTTTTGAATTTACCGGCTGCTGTATCAGAACTGAAGAAAGATTTATTTTTTAATTTTCGGAAACTCAACACGTGTGTTGAAAATGACTGCAAGTACAAGAAGAAACTTTGCATTACTTTGAGCCTTCCATTATGAATACAAGATCCGCTATGAGACTTAATTCACCCCAGTCAGCACTTACGGAGTGCTAGGCCAATTTTGCAAAGGGAAGTGTGCTTTTCATCAGGATCATAAATTCGTCTCTTTTCCGTAGGTTAATCACCACATGTTTAAAAAGTCTCTACTACAACTATGTGACACAAAATGTTCATATTCACCAACAGTAGGAAAGGGGGGTGGGTTATTAAGTTATTCTTATCTAGATCTTCAGTCGAGCCTTCGTAGAACGTGCAGGAAGTTGCCAGTGATGATAAGGGATGAGACATGCCAAGACCAGGGTTCAAACCTGGGACCTTCGACTAGACAAGAGAAGCCGGCACAGAAATCACAATATTGTTTTCTTCAGACCTCTAACAGGACACTTGTCATAACTAACATACATTAGTGCATTTAGCACTGTAGCACAAGTCACTTTCAGAAAAGTGCTCTAATTCAATCTTTAAAAAAAGGGCATTAAAATGGTATTGATACAATGTATATTAAGTGGAATATTTGTTTAGTCAAAATGTCCTGATGCCCAGTGAATCGATTGTCAATCAATATATACACATTCAAATTTTGTTTGAACCTTCAATGCATCAGGTGAAACAAGTACATGTAGTAAAATGTGATTCATAAAGGCAATTCTCATTGTTCCATTGTCATTTAATTCCTTTTCAATTCAAGCCAATATCATATACAGTTTATAGTACACCATTTGCATTTTACAATTACATAATTATAATATTAATTACATAGCACATTGCCACTGCAAAATGATTCACAACTCTTGTGGACTGAGTGACGAACAAATTGTTCAGTTATTCACATCAAATGACAATTTCTTCTCATAAAACAATGCAAGTATTTACACAGTTTTTGTTGTTGATCATTGATAGTGATATTATATTATGACTATGAACTTGTTTAATGTTGAAAATCAGATACTCTTGTCTGAAGTCTGCTTTGTTGCAGTTAACCATGTACAATGATCAAACTTTGTTACACCTGTAGTACATGCAGCAATAAGCAATGTGGTATTCTACAATCCATGGAGAAAAAAAAAGGAAAATGGATTGTTACGTAAATTCTTATGAGTGATTGTACTCTAAACAGTCTATAATAATTATATACAGTCCTCAATACTTGAGGCAGATTCAAACAAACAACGAGACTTTTAGTAATATCTGTAGTCACAACTGAGACTTGCAACAACCCAGAAAGCACAGTTATTCCTTGATTATCTTTTATCTGAAAGACATGAGGTGACAGTACTTAATGCTGAACAGACAATCATTTCGTTCTCTTTCAACCGTCTTGGTTGCGTCTCCTCAACATCATACATTCACTCGGTACATAAATGCAATTCAAATACTGATTAAGACATTTGCACGCATCAGAAAAACACACATCACATTGAACAATCAAAACTATTTAAAGATTTTTCAATGTGGAAATCGAGGCAGTCAAAAGTGAAGACAAAGCATACATGGTCTTCTTTAAGTGGACATTATTTTTTTTAATTCTTTCAAATAAATTAAGCTCAGATTCTCATCCTCAAGATAGTATTTGTGACCAAGACAGTGATGTTTGCCAAACTGTAAGGTCTTAGTTTACCAGTGAGATCAAATCCTGGAGTTTCCCTATGACGAGAGATTGAAATAAGCTTTACTTTGTATTGTTATCCCAATAATTACTGTTTAGTATTAGTGTAATGTAATCTTTCACTGAAAAAGAAGTTTTCATAAAAACATGTCAGCCTATTCATGCTAAACTCTTTCATCTTTTAAAACATCATACCAAGATGAAAGGAAATAGGCCCTTGATATTTATTACTCTCATCCTAGTTTTGAATTTGATTATTGTTTACTATTTTCCGTCTTAAAAAGGCGGATGCAACAACTCAATGCACACAACAAAAAAAACCTCCTTCTAGAACCCACTCATACCTGTTACTGTTAACAACACACAGTTCTTTTGGATGGCATCAAAGTTGGCAGCGATTTTAGCATGAGACTCCTTTTATGGCTGATACAGCATATAAAAGACAATGAAGGAAACCAATAAAATGGCATGGCAAAACATGCTGTTTACATAAGACAATGCCAACACTTTCCAAGATCACAAATAAATGGCTTCTAAAGACTTTGTCCATGCTTGAGAGGCGCCGATGTAATGATGCATTTTAATGTAATAAATGTATGAACACATGAGCAAGGACAGGTAGGTCTCTAAATTTGTGTCATATTTGGGAAAGAGGTCAGACATGCTCATTATGCGGAAAAATAAATAGTTAAGTAGTGCATGACGACAGGTGATGAAATGTTTTGAACTAAATCAATTCCCCCCACCTTATCTTGTTCCCTTAAAATGCTATCCCTATTGTTCCACTCAGGATTTTCAAGTAAACATTTGTTGGATCTTCTCGATTCCCATTCATTTGTCTGCTATCAAAGCCACAATAAGATTGGGCAGTGTATAATTCTTACAAGTTTTGTAGTTCCGCAACGGCCACTTCTTGAGCGCAACATTTGCTTTGGCTAGGCTTAGTCTTAGCTTAGACTGGTGCTTAGATCTACATTGTTTTTGGCTAGCTATCCATTTGGTGTCATTGAGTTCGACTGGGCACGCAAAATAGGCCATCTGCCGTATCTTCCCAATGGAAGAAAACTAGTGATCTTTACTTTGTTGTTACTCTATGCTAACCATTGTTGTTTTTGTCACTTTATCACTAAACAAAATAGGCATAGCTAAGCAGCCCCTGGTTTGTCTTCCTGAAGTTGTACGAGCATACTGAGCACTGTCTCTGCACTCTTGATGACCTTGTCGTAGATGTCTGCTCCCTGAGATCTGACCAGTACCCCGTCCAGTGACGAGCCCCGACTGGTGCAGGGCTGCAGGTTGGCGGGCCGGGACGAGGGGCCGGCCATCCTGGGGTCAAAGTCCGCCATGCCCATCCCCTCACAGCTGGCGCTTGGACTACACCTGGCACCACTTCCACCTCCTCCGGGGCTGGTCTCCTGTACCACGTCTCTAGGAGGTCCCAAGGGAATGCCATCTGCGGGGGAACTCACATCTCTCTTACTAGTGTTGGCGTCCAGGGCCTCGTCAGAGGACGGAGACTTTGGCCCAGACTTGCCAGCCGAACTCTCCTGGTGGCTGCTGGAGGGCGAGGAGGTCGGGTCTTCGCTGAAGGCAGAGTCTCTGGACAGCCGGCTGGGCCCGGCTTTGGGGGAAGCTTCCCGCGATGCTAGAGGAGGGAAGCCTGAGGAGGTGACTTTGGAGCTGCTGCTACTACTACATGGGGACATGTTGGCGGCGGCAGTGGTGGTGGAGTCTGCTGGACCTTCACTGCTGCCTTGGCTCACCCGACGCACACGCTTGGACATTGGGGCATCTGGGGAACACAGAGGATGTTGTTACTTTAGTGCAACTATAAGCAGGTCGGGAAAACAAGAAGTCAGGAATTTTGCAATCGGTCGGGAAGTCATGAAAAATGAAATGCCTAAAATTGTCATTTTCTGTTGGGAAAAATAGCCTCAGTTTCTAAGAAACTTGAGGAGATGAAGACCTCCTTGAAATTGTAAAGAGAGGAAGCAAAACTGAATCAACTGATGGCAAAATATCTGAGAGGTAATATGTCATTAAGTGATTTTAGCAAAAGTTATAATCTGTTGTTTGAAGACTACACTTCAAAATGTGCATGTGCAAATTTCAGTTTGACATTTTATAATTGATAATGAACTTTTTGGGATCATTCTTGATGATAAGCAGCATTATATTCACTGCTATTTGGGGTCCTGAAAAAATTGTTGGGGTCCTGAAAAAATTGTAGGGGTCTTGAAAAAATGTTCCAAGGATTTGGTGGGGACCCTGTTTAAGAAATTGTGGATGCTATGTATTGAATTTGAAATAGTATATTGATTTATTATTGTATTACTGTAGTAACACGACTTTCTACAACAACAATGTTTGGATTCTCTGTGGTGACTTCATGCAAGTGAACATAGTATGGGAGTGTTGTTTAATCCGCTCCTGTGTCACATGACATCATGAAAATACCTCAATGTGCAAGTAATTTGTGTTGTGTTTGCTTGAATAAAAATAAACCAATTTTTCTAATTAAAAATACAATATCATGTTCCATTGAAATTTATATAAAATGCTTTACCCGACTGTATAGAAAACTCAAAGACAATAATTTGCATAGCATTTAGTTTTTAAAAAAAATTAAATAAAAAAAAAAACCCAATTACTGACCTGTGACTTCCTCACTGGCAGACTTCCTCCTCCCTGTCACCACTATCTCCTCACTGTCTTCCTCCTCATCCTCTTCCTCACTGCTCCTCTTTGGCTCTTCCTCCTCCTCCTCCTCCACTGTGTTGTCCCCCTTCCTCCTCTTCCTGTCCTCCCTCTCCCTGCGTGCCAGGCTGGCGTCGGAGCGTGCCTGCGTGGCGGCCAGAAGGTCTGCCCTCTGCTGCTGTCTCAGGCGACACCGGTGGACCACGGCCTGCAGGGACTTGGCCAGCATGACCGACGAGTTGTGTGGCCGGTGGACGGACAGGATCAGCTGACACGCTCTCAGCTCCTGGGTGGGGGAAGCAGGAAAATGACAGGATGTTTTACTCAACTCAAGACAACCAACTCCTACCTGACCTTCCTACCTACCTACCGCCCAGAATAACCTCTATGGATGGACTACTGGAACAGATACAGTGTACAGAGACTTTTCTAAAGCCCCGAACACAGTCAGTGGTTGCGTCAGGAGGATGTTTTCCTCCGCCTATCCTCCACCTCTGCACAGCTTACTACACATTGCGCCCTCTGTAGCTAGCGGCATACATGGTACTGGTACACTTTGCAAATAAAATGTCCATGTCGAAAACGCCAGACTGACACACCCACTGTGCTAGGGCTTTAGCTAGACTAGCACTGGCTAACAAGAGTGGACAACTCATCGGCTTGGGATAAAACAACAACATGCTTCTGTATTTGACTATTGTGTTCCTTATACTTATATTAAGTACAGTGGTCTCCGTCTAAGAACCCGCCCCTCGGGAGTGGAGTAAATCGGACTCTTAGGTTCTGAGAGACACAATCCTATCCATTGACCGTCATTAAGTGAGATTCACCCACATGGCGATCGCCACGCACCCACACGGTCATAAATTGACCACATGGCAGGTCGGGCTCCCTTTAATGTCATACCTGCCCTTCCTTCTTGTCTGTCCCCGTTTCGCGATGCCCGGACATCAGGGTCTCGCGTGTTGCTCCCGTTTTTGGGATCATCAGTGGTTACTGTAAGTTTTCTATGCATTTTCATTTGAATGCTTTGGAGGAGTGTTGAAAAAACGGGTTCTAAGGCGAACTCGAGCGGGTTCTTATAGTGACATTTTGTTTTTAAAAAACTTGCGTTCGCCTAAAATGCGGATTCTTAGGCGGATTGGGTTGTTTTGCTGCAGGTTCTTAGGCGGAGACCACAGTATTCAGATGGATTTTCTTAATGATTGAAAACATTGTCTCATCAATTGGCATAGAAATTTTGGGCATAGCTAGTCAAGGCCATTGAAATTGAAAGAGCCTTGTAAATAAGCTTTGGTCACCATTTTTGCCAGTGCGACAACTTTAAAAGAACAGAGAAGAATGAGAATTTCTTTAAAGTCAAGATTTCAAATTTACACACACGTTCAAGATTCCAGTGCTTGACAGATAACCCAAACCAGTCTACGAGTGAAACTGTTCCTTGAATTTTACGTTGATTATTGTGCCATGTACTTATTGTAAAGCACTTTTCAGCCTGTTGCATCAGGGAAAAGCACTATATAAATGAACATTATTGTCCATATTATTATTATCATTATTAGAAAGCCTGCACTCTATGGGAAAGCTAAGTGTCTGGCTCACCCCAAGCAGTCTGTTCATGACAGCGGCAATGTCCCGCTCACACTTGCTGCCACGCAACGACTCCTCCTCTGCTACTATGGAAGCCTTCAGGCTCATCATCATGTTCTTGCCACCGTCTGTGATCACATGCTCATGGACCTGCCAGGGATGGAATACATGGGGGATGATGAAAAACTCTGAAAATGATTGCAGGTACACCGTATTATGATACGTGAGGCAACCATCTAGTATGTTTTGCCCTGGGACAAATGTCTTTTTCTATTTTTTTTCTCAATCTGACAAATCTGACTTCAGACTTAATCTTAACTATTTACATTCTTGACCTGCTCACAGTCAATACAACCCAAAAGAACACAATAAAGGCAATTTCTAAAATACCTAAATGCAAAATAAGTTTCAGGTGCTATACATGAATAACTTAAAAAAAAGAAAATCTTATCTGCATTTTATATATATAGTATCAAGATCAAACGGCTACATGCATACAATGATACATTGTACCAGTAGAGTAGTGTAAAATTATAGTTATCATTTTAATGGTACATATTTTTAATTAATCAAGAACTCTGACCCAAATGTACAGACTTCAACCTGCAACTCTGAGGCCATTACCTGGATCCAATTTAATATTGGTGCAGGTGCACTACAATGATGATGATTCAGTCCAAAGAATTCCTGTTCTTTGACATGAATTATAAATACATTTTTTAATTTTATATCTTTTATATGAATAAACTATCAACAAGCATACATTTTTTCTCCAATGGCAACAATAAGGTCACACAGGACATCAGACCTGCCACAACCTCCAGATCAAAAAGAGTAATCAGAGCCTCAAAAAAGAGGAATTTGAGGAAAAAAAGAGGAATAATTACCAAAAGCGCGAACGCACAAAAAGGCAACGAAAAATAAACTCAAGTTTTACAGCTAAATTTATCTAAATCACATTTTTTGTGAAAGAAAAGCTAATGACAGGAGCAATCTCCCCTACACATGTCTACCACTAGATTACTGATATTACAGAAAGAGGTCTTGGGCAGCATCCCACTGGGGGGAAGGGGGGCACCGCCCCCCCTCGAAAAAAATGGGGTTTTCAGGATTTCTTGAGCCAATTTGAGCTCTTCCTGGGTATATTTATTTCATTATTTATGCTTAAGAAAGATGAACCAAAAGATTGCAATTTTCCCTTAGAAATAAGAGAGAAAAATGTTTGACTCAAACAATGTTAAAAAATGGGACTCACCATAAAACTATTTACAATTTTGGAAAAGGTTCTTAGCAATGATTAAGAAGAATGGCAAATCAAAGTACATATATCTATCAATCAAAAAAAAGTACAACACATCATACTCATTAGATCTAGATCCACACTGACACTTGGACGTGACAAGAAAAACTAGATCAAGATTATTTAAAAGATAAAATAAACAGGACTTCCATACCAAAACAGTCATCGGATTCTAGATCTGGATCTACCTTACATTCTCATCACTCTTCTAAACAGTTATTAAGCCTAAATAGGGCAACACTACTACTACTAGATCTAGATCAATAATTTGATTTCGCCGAAGTATAAATCATGCTAAACTAGACTCCCATGCCCTCTAGACTACCAAAGGCCTACTTTCATTTTTCATTGGAGATTAGGCCCTAGCGTCCGATGATTTGAGTTAATCAAAATATTGCGAACAGTTACTCCAGTTAGGGCCTACTCACGCGTTCGTAAACTATTATTCAATGAGGAAAATGTGTCTGGCTGGTCCCTGAAGTCTAAATCTAAAATATTAATTTCATTCACTAGTTTTCAATGAATTCACAACGGTAAAGTAGGAGAACTGCGAAAAAAAAGGCTTAGTAGGCCTACCAAACTGTAAAGTGCTGAAA
>JAUELK010270496.1:0-15588 GCA_031471215.1 Gastropteron pacificum | reverse complement strand
GGTGTGTGGTATCATTAATTTGAGTATCTCAATCGTTTTAAGTAAAATGAGGCGATAAGGGGCCGGAGGTGGGGCGGTACTCTGCTATTCGTAGAATGAGCTAACCACTAGTTTATATAATAATAATAACTTTAGTTGAGTGTTTTCCATAAACAACAATATTCCAAAACACTTTTATTAACTTATTAATTGATGTAGGGGCCTACTGTTTGATCAGTAAACTTGCTTTACACCCCATGTTTGTATACATTGCATAGCCATATTTTTGGTTTTCTGAAATACATAGAAAAGTAAACAACTATTCCATACAAATGAATGGTCAGTACTATTGGTACCAGTCCTTACTTTGCATTCTCTGTCTTGATGTCCCAGTTGGTGAAGTCTTCGATGTCCTGACCAGGCAGGAGAGTACGGGGAACATTTCTCTGTTTGTTGGCTATAGGACATCCTGACGCACTGCATACAGGGAGAGAGAGATACATACAATAAGAAATGTCTGCAAATTAATGCGATATATAACCAATTATGCATTGTGTTACCCAATGTTGATATTTCTATAGTTATATTCGTTATGCCCCCTGTGCAATGTGACATCACCCATTCTGTTGTGTTGAGAAATGAAAGACCGGTCTAGTCGTGTTGTTCTTGTTCATCTGAATACAAAAATCACATCATCCAATGGTTAATCCATTTATATAACTTATACCATGCTTAGATCCCAAGTGATTCCAGGCAGACATTGAGTGACAACCAAGTCTACATCAAAGTTTGCAGCTAGGCCTAAAGTGTTGTGGTGTTTGTGCACAGACATGACCAGAGAAAAGCCCATCAAACATGCATGCACACAAATGTGAAAACTGTGATACACAAAACTCCATGCAGGCTTCCCATGGTACATCCATACAGTCTAGATCAGTGGTTCTGATTCTAGCCAAAACACCAACCAATGAGGCCATGGAAAAGTATTGTAATACGACTTTGGTGACTTGGGGACCTGCCAGTGCGCTTTTTCAACTTTCTAATCTTCCATAACCAAGTCCACTTCAATGCTTGTGTATCTTACTTTAAAAAACACTAATTGCCTTGGGATAAAACAACATCAGCAATCTTATAGATGTACACTACACAAAAATGTAAAATACAATAGAAACCCTGTTATACTACTGGTGCCCAAAACATATGTTTTGTTTCATCATGCTATCTGTTTTTTCATAGTTTTCCATCATCTCAGTTTGAATGTCAGACCATTGTTCATATCAGAATAAGAATAATAAATGGACAGAATGGGGAAAAGCATGCCAGTTTCTTATATTCAATTGAATACAGTCACTTGAAAAAGTCAGAAAAGCAAAGAATGTGTTTCAACCTTATAACTGCTTGTCTAGTACACATATATATGTCAACACAAACATTTCCACTTCCAACAATGCCAAACATAACAATGACACAGACAGACTACACACGACAGACCTTTCTCTCTAACAATCACTTAATCAAACAACAGGAACGCACAAGTTCTCTTCAACACCAAGTGTAGACAACATTGTAGAGTGTGGAAGGGGTACAGAACACACAAGTGAAGAACTGCAGGGACCCTGGGCAGACAGCTTTATCTTCTATGTAACTTTACTATTTGTTACACGCGTTCATCTATCGTCTATGTTACTATTTGTTACACGCGTTCATCTATCTTCTTCTGTTACTATTTGTTACACGGACGCATCTATCGTCTATGTTACTATTTGTTACACGCGTGTATCTATTGTCTATGTTACTATTTGTTACACACGTGTATCTATCATCTATGTTAGTTTGTTACATGTGTGCATCTATCATCTATGTTACTAATTGTTACATGCGTTCATCTATCTTCTATGTTACTATTTGTTACACGCGTTCATCTATCGTCTATGTTACTATTTGTTACACGCGTTCATCTATCGTCTATGTAACTATTTGCTACACGTGTGCATCTATCGTCTATGTTACTATTTGTTACACGCATGCATTTATCGTCTATGTTACAATTTACTATTTGTTACACACATTCATCTATCCTCTATGTTCCTATTTGTTACACGCGTGCATCTATCGTCTATGTTACTATGTTACACGCGTTCATCTATCGTCTATGTTACAATTTGTTACACGCGTGTATCTATCTTCTATGATACTATTTGTTACACACGTTCATCTATCATCTATGTTACTATTTGTTATACGCGTTCATCTTTTGTCTATGTTACTATTTGTTACACACGTTCATCTATCTTCTATGTTACAATTTGTTACACACGTTCATCTATCATCTATGTTACTATTTGTTACACGCATTCATCTATCTTCTATGTTACTATTTGTTTTACATGTTCAACTATCATTTATGTTACAATTTGTTACACGCGTTCATCTATCTTCTAATTCTATGTTACAATTTGTTACACGCGTGTATCTTGCGGTGTGAGATGAAGGTGTATTATGTGACTAGTTGTTGTAGATTTGTACATTTCCTCCTGTCCGTGGATGTCACTTCGCCTTAGAGCATGTTAACATGGATTTGTGCACTCAATAAATGACTCCATTATCATCAAGACTGCAGACATATTTTGTATGTATGTAGGACCTCTATGCACGAGTCCAAGCAATAGCATGGCTGTCTAATACTGGGTAGGCCCAATTGATTGATTGTCAGATATCTCTGCTGTCGGATATGTCATATAAAGAAAACTCAAGCCACTTAACAGAAATAACTATCATGTACATGTATTTCAATACATTCCCTGCTTGCAATGTGTGGGACACAACAAATTCTTCTTCAATTTGGGTCAATCTTACTATTCTCACATAGGCACAGAGTTGACAGATTACCACAAAAATGTTCACATAGGAGAAGAGGCACTGTTTCTGTTTCTGAACGAATTAAGAATTAACAATATTTAAAAAGAAGAAAACTGTGTTGCTTCCATCAATCTCAGCCTAACAAAAATGGAGCTTGCCATCTTGTTTTGTCTTTAAAAAAAAAGAAGAAAAAGCACAGACTTCGGGAGCATGCAGGACAAATCTAGACATCTCTCTGTATGTATTTTTTTTAAAAACAAGAAAACCATACACATATAAACATTTGCATTCCAGGGTACACAACATTTAACCAGAGATGCAGAGCTAGGCTGCCACTGCCATGGCTCTGTAGGTCAATTAGAAATTAGACCACTTGAAGTAGAGTGAATAACTCCTAACTTGTGCCTGATTGCAACATCAACAACAACAACAACTAGAGACGTAGAGATGGGCAACCACGACATCCAGACTGGGTGTTTTATGTCTAGAACTCAGCCCCTCTGAGGAAGCCTGAGGTGACGACATCTAAACGCTGGTGACAAGGACACTACCTGCGATGTGACAGATATTTCCCCGTCACATGGCCCGTGCCGTCACAATTGGGCACGGGACAACTGACGGTCCGATAGGGAGCAAGGCAAGGAAGGAAGGAGCAAAGGTTTGAGTGAGGAAACTCTTCTTACACCTAGACATGATACACACACCTAGTGGAAATGTCTTTGACAGTTTTCGTTCACATTATCTCAGAGAGAGAGAGTTCACTTTCATGTTTACTTGTTGAGTGTAAATTACGAGTTTTGTCTGTAAGAACTGATAAAACAACAAACAATCTTGAGAAAATTGAAAAAACAAATAAGTCAGAAAAATTCAGGAAAAAAATCAAACATTTATTAACTTTTTATCCCCAGTGTCGCCAAGGAGATGCAGGAATGCACAAACAGGCCTATCTTCTCAACTTTAAAAACAATATTGGATGATTCATTATACGGCAGCTGCACTAGTAAAACTGATCCAATATCTATACACACCAAGTCGTCTATTTCACAATCAATCAAACAGTCACATTCTATCCTGACAAATCTCCTGTGTAGTAGTGGTCTCATTTCACAGATAAAGCAGTGATAAGATACTATCACAAAACATATAAGAAGCATATCTAAGTGATAAACAAAACACAGTGATAATAACAAAGAATTGATACCAAAGATAATAATAATAATATAACCTTATGGCTATACAATCACCTTATTTGACTGGACTTCAGGTCTGAAGCCAAATTGAAAATGTTAAATTCCAGTCCTGAAGAGCCACATCCCGTAAGACCTCGTCAATGTCTTTCTTACTACACTCCAATCATAAAGAGCCACATCCCTGTCTTACCGTAAGACTTCGTCAATGTCTTTCTTACTAAACTCCAATCACAAAGAGCCACATCCCTGTCTTACCGTAAGACTTCATCAATGTCTTTCTTACTACACTCCAATCATAAAGAGCCACATCCCTGTCTTACCGTAAGACTTCATCAATGTCTTTCTTACTAAACTCCAATCATAAAGAGCCACATCCCTGTCTTACCGTAAGACTTCATCAATGTCTTTCTTACTAAACTCCAATCATAAAGAGCCACATCCCTGTCTTACCGTAAGACTTCATCTAAGTCTTTTTTCTCTCCTTCCTTCATCAACACCTTCCTGATGCGTGCGGCGCGGGGACAACCAGAAAGGCTGCGGTGGGTGGCAAAGTTCCCGGTCACATGACCTGAGCCGTCACATCCTGGGGTGGGGCACCTGAAGGTTCATCATTTGTATGCCATAGATAGTTTGAGTTTTACACTCCTAGTAGTTAGTAGTAGCGATAGAATTAGATCATATAATATAAGACGTAGGAACTTTATTTTGACACCCGTCTCCAATAGGTGGACAACCATATAGACTGCTGTCATCATCCTGATCCAAATATTCAATTACACTGTTCTGAATAAAAACATACTAAATAAGTCCTTAGCCTGAAGCATCATACGTCAGCTTTGAGGTGTGATTTTGAAAAAGATAAAATCAATAATTAATAAGCAATAAACTAGATCTACATGTATATCATCAGCATTTATCGCATACTTTGAAATACTAGACTGTTCATCATATGTTTGTTATATTTATCAGTAAAAGTAAAAGCAAATTAAGAATTTTTTTACATACAACAATATTATTCAATACATACAACAAACAAACTGATTGTAAAAGTCACAACTGGTTTTTAAATGTGCTACACAACATCAAGTATACCTGACGACAAAATAGAACTGATCCTGTGATTGACACCATTCTTACTTTACATTTTAAGTGAAAAAGACATTATCCTTTTGAAAACATTGTAACAAGGTAGGGGAAAAAACATAAATATAATAACATTTTACTTAAGATTGTTCTACTACTACTACTACTACTAGTCCATGTACTAGTTTATGATTATAAATATAAATTTCACAGAGAAAGTTGTCTCCTTTCTTCTTCTGTTGCTTTACTTTACAAACTGAAACAAGAAAGTATGGTATTTAACTATTATTTTCTTTTTCTTGTTATATGTCATGTATTTTCACACTATTCTCCCTGTCTCAGTATACAAAGACCCACAGAAACCATTTACATTGTATTATGCAAAAGAAAATACTGGATTGATACAGATGTATACATGACTGTGTATATACATCATACTCGAAATATTACATGTATTACTTGTACTTGTATATGATTGTATTTAATTTGAACTTATGGATGTAGCAAATAACCCAAGAAAAACCCAACTCAACAGAAAGTTAACAGAAAACAAGTGTGCAACGTACTATACATGTATAAAGAGTACAGATATTCCAGTGTACACAACAATAGCAGACAACTGTGAACGACACAAAGGGGAGCTGGACTTACCTGAGACTCTAGACCAAACACCTGTGACGACATACTTACCTGAACGGCCAGACACGCTGTACTGTTTTCATCATCATCATAGATATTTCTGTGTGCTTTTGTGCAAAGTGGTGGTATGTAATGTGCCTGTATTTTATATGAAGTTTTAACCATGTTTTGTTTGTCAATTTAATGTGTTTTTATGTACAACACCAAAGCAATGTGACATTTTTATGGACAATAAAGTTTGATCTTATCTTATCTTAAGAATCATTGTGGGAAGTCTATCTCCTACATGTACTACCTTCACAAGGTACCTTCAGTACACAATGACACGAGGTCTGGTGCTACAACTACAAGCAAAAGACAATTTTTAACTATTTAAAACTTAAAACGCCTTACTTATACCATGATAAATCCACTCCATTCATTCATTAAAATTGAATGTACATTGAATCAGAGATTTTGTAATTATCATGGAACTTTTTCAGCTTGTGTATGCTTATCAACGCTTAATTCCGGACAAAACTGAAATGTTTTGAAATATTAATATTAATAATATTTGAGTTAGTGGATTGCTTGCTTTCCCTCTTCCACTTCCTCACTCAAAGACCAGATACTGAAACTGAAAGGGCCCTGGGCTTGCGTACTTGAGTCTTCTTAGATTTACAAAAAAGTGTTTCTCTACATTGTTAGTTTATGTTTGTACAATAATGTGTTTGATTCCTTCAGTCTCTTGTCACTATGGATTTTGTGCCTTGGCAACATCTCGTGTGGCTGAGGCCAGTTGAGGAGTTGCAGTGTTGCCTGCACCACTTCAGTCATTCCCTGGTGATGCTTCTGTCATGCATTATGTTTTGTTTATGTTGATCTAGTCCAACATGTGTGGTAGTATTATACTCCTTTACATGTACTTTGTTTATTGTATTGCTAACACACAGCTCATACTCAGACCAAATTTCCATGATTGGATCAAAAAAGTGTTTCTTATCTAGTTCTTCCTCTGTAAAGTTTAGTACACTTGGCTCATAACTCATAACAATAAATTCAATATCATGATAACAATCTACCCCTGTATGTAAACAATCACTTTTAAAGATGAGATTTCAATACATCTTGAATCTAGATCTTAGTCTCTACCGCAGATGTTTGTATTAAATTAAAAAATTATGCAAAGTCAGTATACTCTGTTGTGTCTAGTATGTATCAATGGAATAAGTGCCACCAGTGGCTAGTTGACAACCATAGCATTCCTGACAAGTTTTCTTCACATTTCATCTACTGACTGTGGCGAGCTCTGCTGGAGTAGCATGTCTACTCCAACTATGTACATATAGTTTATCCAGTACTACCAATTCTCATCCCATTTCTATTTCTACACAAATTATAAAATAAAGTTGTCAAATTTGTATTCTGCTACTGAAGTGCTCATTTTCTTTTGCTATAATCATCACTTAATCTTCTGCACTTCAATATGCATGTGGAAGTACATTAGTAAGGTGGTACATGTATATTGTTTGTATTTTGTACACTTTTTTTCATTCCACCGTAAGGAATTTTGTCTTAGAGTTCCGCTTTTCGCTGAAGGCAACATGCAGTCGCCACAAAGTACAGAAGCTCCTATCCATATTTATTGTGTCACAAATTCTTGAATGCTCTAGTGTTGTTACTACAAAGTGTTACATGTATGATAATTTCTGGTATTTACTTTATTGCCTCTGAGCAAAAAACAGTAAATTTCAGCTTCACCACAGAATTTAAATGTTGTGTTTGCCATATAACAAACAGTCTTAACTATGAAATTAAGAAACAAAGTAGCCAGCTTGAGAAATGGCTGGAAGCCAAGAACTTAAAACCTGTGAGTGAGTGAGTGAGTAAGGTCTTACGGTCAATGCAATATTGTATGTGTTTTTTCATTTAGTATCAATATGTTCCCTACATTGTACTTGTATATATTTTTGGTTGCATTATATTATATATATAATATGTACACCAAAATGAATTTCCCATCTCTGTGGATAAACAAAAACATATCTTCTCTTATCCTAATGCAAGACGATTCAAATACACCATGGTTTATTTCCAATTAAATGAAAAGTGAAGCTAGAAAGGTTTTCTGATCAGTTCTGGGTTTGACATCATGATTTCTGAGTGTAAAGAACAGAAGTTTTAGTTTGTGTGAGTGAGTGAGCCCAATTTTGGTATTCACTGTTGACACAACACTTGAAGAGCTTCAGATATAAACAGCCAGTCCTCTATTGCTGTACAGCCCCAGCTGACGGGCACAAAATTGCGCAATATAAATAAACCTTGTCACCCACCAAAGGTAACACATTAAGTTCTCAGTAAACACAGCAACAGGAAACAATAAGTACATGTATGATGATGACGATGATTGATGAGGGTGATGATAATGGATAGTCAATGCCTTCATCTATGAATGAGTTGTAAATAGTGCCTTTCATTTATATAAATAAAAGCTAACTAGATCAATCAGTAATTTCTCCCTTGCACTCAGCACCAGTTAAAATAAATGAACATTGTTTCTTTCTTTTTGGGGGGGATGAAAAAAAATAAAATCTAGATAAGAAAATTGAAAAGTGAAGCATTGGTTGGAAATCCAATGACACTCCATCGATGAAATGCCTCAGTCAAGCAATATCAACAAGACAAAGGCTTGGACAAAGTAAAGCTGCAATGAAAAGAGCAAATGAATACAGACATGCAGGGTGCCACAACATCTATATACATTGAAAGAATCCATTTGACAAGGCTTTTTTGTTAGTCTCAGGGCTGTATATATGTACATGGGAGATGACGGTAAGTCTGAAAACATTCAGAGGCACCCCCCACGGCAGATCTAAAAGCATCTTTCTGGCAGGTTTTGCTGTTACCTGTGGATTGCGATCGACTTCTTATGATTTGCACTTTGAAACATATCTGATTTCAGACTAAATCTGATCCATTTACATCTCTGCAGTCTGATTCTAATTCTAACAGTGGACAAAACTGAAACTGATTCAACAAATAGTATAAGAAAGTTATATGGGAACTTTACAGAAATACATTGCGCAGGTAGGCTCCAATCTACACCCAAAGGTCTTTCATATCTTAAAAGCTCTTTTATCAAAGAAACAAAAGCAACTTTTAAAAAAGTGTCTAGATAGTATATAGGGGAACATACTGACAACATCCAGCACTACAACTGAAACAAAAAGGAAATGTTGAAAGGAAAAGGATAACAAAATGAATCCTGTACGAGTTCACAACAAGCAATTTATATATGCAACAACAGAACTGAGGCAAATGAAAAAACAAATACACAAGCAAACTGATAAGGTGCCAAAATGAAAAGAAACAACATCATGTAGCTGAAAAGCAACTGAGGAAATACACAATGAGAGGCCACAGAAATCAAAAATGGAAACAAGGGAACCAAACTGAAAAGCCACAGAGAGCAGCGAGCCCTGAGAGCGAACCAAAGGGAGACCAGCAATAATGTGAAGGGGGCCAGCAAGAAGACTCACTTCTGCTCCACCTGGTTCGCCTGCACTGTGGCACGGTCAGCCAGCGGACAGCCAGACAGCGAGCGGTGAGAGGAGAAATTCCCCGTCACGTGCCCCGACCCATCGCAACCGAGGGTGGGACACGTGTTCTCAGACTTGACTCGCGAGGCCAGGCGCGGGGCCAAGATCTCTGCCAGGGTGGCTGAGTCTGCCGCCGAGACAGCTGAGACAATGTCTGGTATGTGTGGGCTGAGGGAGCCACTGGAGCCTGGAAACCTCAGAGCATCAACGTCCTCCTTCTCATCTACTTCTTCCTCTGCTTCTCTTATCTCCTCCTCCTCCTCCCCCTCACTACTGACCAAGTTCTCTTCAGTTTCCTCATCATCATTTGCGTCACTGTCCACAGACCTGGGTGATACATGAGGCACGGGTTGGGCAAAGAGAACATGTTGCGGCACACTTTAATTTTCTAGTAGTCTATGAGTTAACCATTAGATTTCATGCCTGTGGCACAGACTCAGAAATTATTTTCTAATAGTCTAAAAGTTAGTCATGAGATATCATGCCGTGTCACAAACTCGGGGTCAGAAATTATGTTCTATAAGTTAGCCATGAGACATCATGCCAGAGTCAAGCTGTTAAAAAGTTTACTGATCTATTCAGAAATGGAAAAGTCACAATGTCATGCTGTCTGTGAATCCAGGCTTTCAATACACAACAAGGTAAGATTTGAGGAGTAAAGTTAAAGCTTTCATTGCAAGTTAGAAATCTGTTAGTGGTTATGTCTTAGCTAGCTTCCTTTTGAGAAAAGTTGAAAAGGGGTGAAATGACTGATACTTTGATGAGAGTTTGGACAGCTTAGAAATAATGTGTATGAAAATCATGGAAGAAAACTCAATCAACTTCAGTAACTTTTTTTTTTACAAGTAAGAGGCATATAGTCAAAGGCAATTAAGAAAACGATTGGAGAGTCAAAACTTGTCTATGTTGTGCAAAATTATGAATAGAAACATGTCTCTTGAAATTATGTCATTATATTTGAGTTGAGAGTCTTTTAGTGCATTTTCATGTTAATATATTAAGACTGAATTACATTCAACACATTCAGATTTAGACAAGGAAGTAAGTTAATAAGTAAGTTGTGGGGGAAATAACAAATAAACATGACAACTGCTTGCAAGGTATTCAGCAACAATACATGACCAAGCCTGTAGTAAACAAAGCAACCAAAACAATGTCAGGAAATCTCCATCATTTATCTATCTAGAGCCTGTTCACAACTCATTCATGTCTGAGGCAATGACTTTTCCTACAGTAGAAATGAGGATGGGTGATAAATGATGATGAATGACAAACAAACAGATCTATATGTAAGACGTCTTCAATTTTTAATGGAAACATGGTCATCTGTCGGTATAAATTTCATAACATGACAACAACAAAATGTACAAACATGTGTAATCAAAACACAATTAAGTATACAGTGGAGCTTATACGCAGACTCGTAACACAGTCTTACCATTTTTTTCACTGCTGCTGGAAAATCTCTCTCATACTTATAACCTTTCCAATCTGTCTCTGCTGACATTTCCACACCTGTCTGCAATCTCATGTATTCATGTGAACGACCTCAATGTTGGACATCAATTTTGAAATGAAAATTTAAAAAAACACAACTTTGACACAACCTGTAGCACCTTTGGAGTTGCATGAACTGTATAATGGAATTGGACATACAGAATAAGTCTTGGTTTGTTTAGGGTTGGTTTTTAGGGTACTTTGGGTACAAACTCATTTTACTTTTATGTTGGCGAAAAGGACTTTGTATCCAGAGAAACCTAAAAACTGACCCTTAACAAGCCATATACCCTCCCCCCCCCCCCCAAAGTGTAGATAAGACAAGGACAGTACACACTTCTGACAGTTGTCATTATAGTTATGGATAGGAGCTATCTAGGAGGTTGAGATGGCTTTGGAATGAAACAGGTCTGTCAGGGTAATTATATGCTGCAAAGCGCTTTGAGCTCAAAGAGAAAAAAATGCTATATTTAATCAGCTATTATTATTTCCTTGAAATCAGTAAATTTAGTCCATCTGGGCTGTATGAGTCATTGATAGATTTGGCCCTTACAGCTTCTATGGAGGTATACTCAGCACAAACAAGACCTTTAGAGTAGTACACTGTACAATGAAACAGTTAACAAAACAAAACTCTTTAACAAAACAAAACTCTTTTTGTTTGTATCTAGAAAGTCTGGGGGAAAGGAGACATTTCCGTGTACATTATATCATTTCATTTCAAAATTGTTTTTTTTTAGATATTCAAGCCAATGGGAACTATTGGAGTTTTGGAATATATTTTAGATGCTTTACATCAACACAAAATTCAACAACTCCAAAGTAGTTCTGATTCACCAACTAGATGTGAATACAATAAAAAGAACCAACAAATATTTTGTAAACAAAGATCTTATAAAAACAACAAGAAAAATCATAATAGATTTCACTTATTCTTAACAAAAAGATTTGTCAATTCTGAATCATTGTTATTTTTGTATTCAAACCTCTGATTCATGTTTGCTCAATTTAATTTTCTGGTTAATTTTGAAGTATAAACATTTCATTCAGTGTTGGACAATACACGATCCTGATCAAAGGAGTCGTTAAGTTAAGAATTAAATTTCATTAATATTCATAACCCACTGTGAATCAAGATGTACATAGTAGTATAAACAGTAACCAGTTTCAACTTGGAGCAAATTATAAGTGAACAAATGACCTGCAAATGTGCCATCACAGCTTAATGTAAAATAGTAGAGATATGATAAATCTTTTGAATCATAAAGGCCGGCTAGATTTTGATTTACAGCAAATTCACATGACATCTTCAACCAGCCAAATCAAATGTATACAGAATGCTTTTGTCTTTAAGTAAAGAGAAATCACAGTTGGCTTATCTATCAAAGTTAAAGCATGTGTGTGTGTGAGATGAACGTTGGAAAATATTAGGCTCATATTCATAAGATGTGCAGTGCAGCTAATGATTCACTTATACTGCACTAGCACTTATCAGATCATGTAATTAATAAACTTCAGTATAATTTCCATCTCATTCCCTGAGGGCTCAACTGAGAGCAATTATGTGACTGCCTGGAAGAAGTGCATGATTGATGATTGACGCATTTTGCGATTCTGAGATGGCCTCTCAAAGTCGGTTTTCTCAGTTATTGTTTTTCCAGGTTTACACATTCAAAAAATAATTTAAAAATAACCGTAAAACTGTAAAAAGTGTGTTAAAGAGCAGATATCCTGCAGTTTTAACAACAAAACCTCAGAAGGTCAAATCTTCTTTTGCACCCTATTCCCAGGCAGGCACACAATTATTGGTAAATCAAGAGATATTTTGCCTTTTGCCTCAGAATCGTTTCACTTCAACTGCAATCTTCATGAGTCGCAATGATGTGCTTTGAATAGTCTACGACAGCTAACTTCTCAATGAAACAATACATTGATAGATGAGACAAGTGACAAATCAAAGTTTGGCAATGATGTGCTATGAATAGTCAGCTAGCTTCTCAATGAAACAAGACATTGATAGATGAGACAAACGACAAATCAAAGTTGTGCATCACTTACTGATAAAAAAAAACGAAACATATCATTTATACAGAACTTGAGATTAACAGCATGAAATGACCAACTGTTGCCATTTTTCGAATCAGATCAGATGCTTTTTGTTCATTTTATACAGTATTTACATTTTACACAAAGAATTTGTTTTCTTGTTCATATTATGAGTCATATGCGACACAAATTTGGTGAATGTCTTTAAATCTTTAACAAAGAGTATATAAAAATGCAATCAAGGTAACTTGGATGGAAAGTTTGAAATGTCTACAGCACATTGAAGTATAGTACTTGGGCAAGTATGGAAGAATGAACACATGGTAATTGTCTGAGAGATGAAGCTCAACCATAGATGCCAACTAAAAACAAATCCTTTTTACTGAACTTTTGTTGACTATCAGCACAAATCCATGTTTTTCTGTTCATTATGTGTACTACTATAGAAGAAGAAAAAAGAGGACACAATTCATTTTAAGGAGCGGAGCTGACGGAACTGTAGTGTAAATTCATGGAAAATTAGCATCTCTGGTTCAACTTGTTCAGTGTTGGCTTCATATTTTCAGATGCAAGAAAAAGAACATTAATTGATTGTCACCTACGTAGTACGAGTAGTTTTGTTATTTAACACAATGTAAAGTAATCCCCCCCCCTCCTTCACAGAATGATAAATGCTATAAGTAGTCATGGTTCTACGTTGTAGCTTTTAAAAAACTGAACATTGTATGGACACAAAGTCATTTCTAAACAATATAAGAAAGTCAGGCCTCAGAGACAGAGGAACATAATGTAATTTTGACTGGAAACAGTTGAGCCTACATGTTGAGTTTTTTTTGTGATCTCACTTTTTGTTCTCTATTATAATTCTTACTTTCTATCTATAATCTATTCTTAGACTCCCATGCTCTGCTTTTTGCAGATGGCTGCTCACTATGCACTGGGTAGAAGCTGCTTACAACATATGTATATTTGTTTTAGAGAAAAGGGTGTGGGCGTAGGAAGTACACAGATGTGTAGTATGATATCACTTTCCGTTTTAGTCCCTGCCTACTACTATGGGACCTTTCATTTCCTGTCTGCAGCAAAGCACACATTGGACCTCAAAGTTTACAATTTGTATCCAGGCTAGATAGAAGAAAGAGTCTAAGGATAAACTATTGATGTTATTTAGGTTTTTAAACCTTTCTGTGACATTATGAAATCTTCAGGACAGTCTCAGTCTGACAAATAGCATTTGAGTTCATCAACAACTGGGACTAGTGGCATCAAGTTAAAAATATGAAAAAAATGGACAACCTGTAAGTTGAGGAATGATTTATAACCATTTCACCATCTGATGGAAGAAGGATGAACATCATCACCAATGAGATAATGCTCATCCTTTGTTCCATGAGAGGGAGAGTACAAGTAACACTTCAATGTACACACATAGAGCACAACATCAGAGTGTGAGGAGACAAAGGCCTACCCTGAGGTGCTGCCTGGTAAGGAGTTCCCGTGGAAGGAGGCCAGCTGCCCTCGCAGGGAGGAGGACACCGAGCTGACAGAGCTGCTGCTGGAACTGGGACTGGGACTGCGGAACGCCAAGGCAGCGCCCAGGAGTCTGTTCCCCGCCTGTCCGCCACCGCTCCGACGCATTAAGATGTTGGCTTTGTGTGGGCGCCGAGACAAGATGTTTGGCCGCTCTGGCGCGTGGCGGGCGGTGTGGGAAGATGACGGTGCACCCTTGGCTGTGACTGAAGCAACCACGTTGGTTGTCTTTTCGCCCGAGTCTGGATTCGATTTCTTCTCAAACCTGACTTGGACAGGGCCTGTGGGCATGTTGGAAGTGGAGGGGTTCGAGGATTCAGGCCGGCTGTACTTGTCCAGCTCTCTGGCCAGGTTCCCTCTAGGGGTGGTAGGGGCCACGCTGTTGACCTCTCTGGGCTCCAGCTGTTTGGTCAGGATCATTGGCCGCAGCACTCGGTCTGCGCCTGACAGGACAAAGGTGGGAATATTTAGAGGTGAGGATAAATGAACATTCTTCTCTATGAATATGGCAAAACATGTCTGGGTAGATGTAGAGAGAGATGTAGAGATGTAAAGTTATTCCTCAAATCATGTTCACAATGTGTTGTGGCACATATTTCAGATTAAAAATCGATTCAAATATTTAAATCATGGAAAGTTCCTCAAAACTAAAGCCAAATAGCAGGAATTATATAATACAATTGAATTGAACTAAAATTGTTCTAGCCTTTATGATTCAATGTTCATTTCCTAACATGTTTAACAAACAAACGAAACAACTGACAAAAAAAAAGTAACAACTGTTTGTGTAGGTTGACTCACAAGCTACTCAAGCTAGCTTTGATCGTTAACCTTGTAAACAAAATCTTCTATGACGCAACAATCAGTTACCTCAGATTTTCAATTAAAACCAAACTACAGTCAGAAATTTAAAAAAAAAAAAGGGGGGGTGGGGGGGGTGTTGACTCACCAGGAGTGATGTCTTTAGCCATGATCTTAATGAGATCCTTCTCTGAGCAGGGAGCAATCATGGCCTTGGAGGGGTCGTCTGCACTAGGCATGACCACCACATGCATGTCTGGGGAGGATAGGCAGAGGGAGGTGGGGGTGTCACAGGGTTAGAATGAGCCGTGAAAACAAGTCACAGGGTTAGAATGAGCCGTGAAAACAAGTCACAGGGTTAGAATGAGCCGTGAAAACAAGTCACA
>JAUELK010270495.1:0-25988 GCA_031471215.1 Gastropteron pacificum | reverse complement strand
GTTGATAAATGTTTAAAACGAAAATAATATCAGTACATGACGTGTAGTAGTTTCGGTTGGTTACACTTCAAAGATATTTCTTTGTAATTCTTCGTCAGATCTATTGAAGGTCTCATATCCTCCTGCCAATTTAATACTAAAGATAAAGGTAAAGAATCACGCCAAAAACACCCAAAAGAAAACCTTCACAAACACAAACAAAGAAAGCAAAGATGTTAAATAAAGACAAGAGACTTTGTGGTTCATTCAGATTATGATATTCTTCTTGCAATCTGTACATATAAACTGGTTTTGTTGATAACTCTAGTGCACACGGTCAGAGTCAATGGCCATCAATAGTCATAACTGAAGACTTTTGACTAAAAACACAACTTGACCATTGTCCAGAACCGACTCAATACATATAAACTGAAACGTGACTACCCAGTAAGCAGTAAATCCGTTTTCAATACGTCTCCATATATACATGTAGAAGGTTTGAAGGAGTGAGTGAATACAACCGTAGCTAATCACTTGGGCAACGACACGTTAACGGAAAAGACGTCTGGTACGGAGGGGTCTAGTGACTACATTGCACAATTTCATGAACAAAGGGCCAGTTTGAATGCCCTCCAGTCTCTGCGTTCGCTACAGCTTTTTGACGAAAGTGCACAAGTACCTTGCTACATCGCGGATACTGTCTTGCTTTCGGGTTGACCAAGCCGGTTGCAGTTGCACAGATATAAAAACAATAAAACAATCCCTCATCCTTTCTCTCCCATCCCTCCCCTCTTTTGATCGTGTCATTGTAGCGCAGACATTGAATACACGTTGTATTGCACTGCGTTTGCGGCACTCTCACTCTCAGCAATCTGACAGCATTAATTTATAATTACGTTTGGCATATTATAAGATACGCGTTGAAGGCGTATCGAAGCTGTTTTCCTAACTAGGGACCCGTTGAACGCTTTTCTTTCAGCTTATCGTCTTGAAACAGTTCACGTGATCATCACTCATCACTCTTTCAAATGTTCCGTACGGACAAGAAAAGAAAACGAATCGACTAGACGGACAAGCTTACTACATGTATTTTTTAAAATTGATTAAGCTTTATTTATCATTATCGGCGTTTCTTTCACCCAAAGAAAGCCGTGAGATGGTGTTCGTGCACATAGTCCAGAAGTAAGGAAAACAGGGGCCTAAGTACTAGTACTAGTACACGGTGCTGTTAGTTGTTAGCACCATAGATATCATACACGTACAAGTGTGGGGTATATCTCTATGGTTAACACAATAAATAAGGACAATAAATAAGGACGATGACGACATGGGGGGGCTCATTCATAGTATAGTCATCGCACCAATTATTACACATACATCAGAACATTCTCAGTCAAAGCCAGCCGTCATCAACGCATTACTACACATCATTGTATTACACACTACACACATACACCAGTAGGCTACATGATGCACTCTCAGTCAGTCAGCTAGCAATGCATTAGTACTATACACTTTATTACATTATCAACACGGTAGAAATCTACATGTGGTCTGACGTCATCCGGTATCAATTCATTCACAACTTAATTACACACACGCTGGTATTTTTACTTGTAATTATATGAATATATGGGTAAAGAAAAGAAAAAAAACTGCTCTTATTTTCAAATCGATGTGTAATGTAATGTGATGTAAATATGCAGTCTTCACAGTTATGGCACTGCAATCAATTAAAAAAGGGGGAAATGGAATGGGAGGGGGGGAGGGGGAGAGACAGAGAGAAAGAGAGAGGGCAGATGGTGGAGTGAGAGAGGACTTTCTGTTATTCTAAATTCTAGCAATAATTCCATAGGTCGAGTTCACGCCACAATTAGTTGTCCAGGAACTACATTTGTACAAAATTGTCAACATTTGCCGCATAGTATCTGAATCTGAGGCTCCAAGTTCGAATCCAGTTTGAAATTCCCTAACTCAACTTTCTCGAAGTTCTAATAAATGTATAACAATACTGCCTTTGAAAATAAAAATGAAAAACAGCATGTACTTCAAAATTATGTTTTGATGAGCTGAAATCAGTAACAAGATTCTAAATCAAACGGTACTTAGGTTGGTAACGATGTTTCTACTCTTCTTATTGGCTTAAGAAATTATTCCAAAATTGTACAGTACATTGTAGGACCTACTTACACATTGAAGTAGGAAACAGAGTGTTGTATTTGCAATTTCTGTGGAAATTCTGTACAAAAAACTGTCAATGATGTATTTTCCTCTCAATCAGCACTATAGAACTATATATGTGGTAGTCTCTTGTGATGCAGAGAATATGAAACTATATCATTCGTCCCTGTACAGAACCAATTGGATAACATTCATACAATCATGATATCTAAAATGGTGCACATCTAGGACTAAACAGACTGTATGTTTAACTTAGTGAATAAATGCAGTGGTAGTGATTGAATAGTATTACTGATAATAATTGGAAAGCAAGATTTATTTTTCAATGAAACTGTGGACCCTATGATTATTATTATTATAACATGAATTTGTATTATTTAATTAAACAAACATATTTTTCTTCTCATTTTAAATATAAAATATTTGTCCAGGAGACCAATGAAAAAAAAGAAAGACATCAAAGCAAGATATGGACAAAGCCAACGAAACGACTTAGAAAAGAGTTCTCAATCTTTATCTCCTTGCCATCCTCTTCATTTCCTCAATACTGTCTTCTTGAATAAATACCACACGTAGGCCTACATCAATACGTATTATTTATTTAATTACAGGATGACACATCGGACCACTAAGCTGAATAAATTAGCAGGAACATTTTTTCTCAAGTCAAGTGAATTACATGTACTATAAAGAATTTAAGATGTCCTTTCTGCTGGTTTCATCATGGAATCATTTATTAATCTATAAATAAGAAGAAGACACAACAGACTCTTCAGCATACATCATCATACTCCTTTGAATACATTAAAAAAAAAACGATGATTGAAATTTCAGACACTACAATGTATATCATTATAGAAGCTGATATACTGAGTAGCAGCAGATGGTATGAAGGGGTCTCCCTTCTTACAATGGTGGAATGCTTTGTGATGAGTGCTAGTATTAAAACAAACAACCATTTCCTTTAACATGCCAGTTTGCTCATAAAACTGTACATTGTCACAAAGAGGCTGAGACTATGAGTAGACTACATGTGTAAGAACAAAAGAAGATGAAAAATACAATTAACAAATGTAAAAAAAACCCAGCATGTATAATATGCTGTTCGACATCTCAGAACTCAAAGCTGCAGAGAAAAAAGGACAGAAAAAAGTAGTAGTTCTAAAACTGTGTGATACACATATTGATATGCAAATTGTATTACAATTTACATAGATTCCATTTTTCTTTGTGGTCCAAAAGCGTGTGTCTATGTTCATGAATACTTTGAATTGATAAAAGCTTTGTCTTTATGTCACGAGTTCATGAAATAAAAGAATGAATAAATATAATGAAGCCCTTTGTAATGGTGGATTTAACTCTTTACACAATCCTACAACGAGGAACGGAGCACCTATGGGAATGCCAGGTGTGCAATGAAGTTGTTCCTCTGTGACAAGATGACTCTGTATAATAACCAGTATATTCTATGCATGGACTCTTGCTAGCAACACTGGGAATACTCTTCTGTTGTTGTTGTTGTTTTATCCCAAGCCAGTGAGTTGTTCACTCTTGTCTAGTCTTAGAAAGGATGCTGTAACTGTTCCAGAGATCCATAGAGGCTGTTCTGGGTGGTAGGTAGGTCAGGTAGGAGTTTCTTTTTTAAGTTTTGAAGTCCAGGGCAAATGAAGAGGATATTATGGTTTGTGTCTTCATGGACAGTGCCTGCAGTGAGGTTCATGTCTTCTTCTGTTCACAACAACTTCATGCTCTCCAATCTAACAAAAATCCTGATCACAGGCATACAGTGTCTATCTATCATTAGACTACAAATAAGGAACAAAGCACTAGCAACAGAGTAAGCAAAATTCTTTTAAATTCAATTTTGTTGTCCGGTCACTCAATGCCGATAAACTAATGTGCACAAATTCTTCTTATGTGGTGATCTTATTATCTTTTTTAATACATTAATTCAGGGAAGGTGACCAAGGTGGATAATGCCATTCATTCAATCAAAGGCTTGTGTACAAAATTGATTTCATTTTAGTCTCAGCGGGAGGTGATGCACAAAAATTGCATTTTTACACGAGACACAAGTTCTCTGTTCTCAGGATTCAAACTGATTACCAGGTATTCCACTTTCACAGCAAACAATATAGAAATGACACACTGGTATAACTCTTTTAGAATGTGTGCTGAGCTATCCTTACCAACAAAGCCCTTGCACCATACATTATTATCATTCTGTTACAGAACAAGGTGTCAGGTTTGGGTAGGTACTAGTCCTTACTTATAAACATGCAAAGCCCTAGAGTAAGTTGGGAGTCCATTTAAACAAACACACCACACACTCACAGAAAAGCTGTTCACTGGCCAGATGGAAGGAAGTAAATAAAGAGTTTGTAAAAATAAGAATTGATCTCTGACCTGCAAATGAAAGAAAATGGAAAAAAATGTCAAGAGTCAAACGGAAGAAGAACATAATTTGAGAACACAAGAGGAAAATAAAACATCTGCATCCAAGAGATTCGTTTGTAAGAAGAAAAAGGAGAATGAAACACTCAAAGTCAAAGGAAAATACTTCATAGCATGGACACAGTACATGTAATATCATTTTATTGAATCATTTTGCAAAATCAACTCAAGTAAAAGAATCAAATACAACACATGCCTACGAATGTTGCCTACATCAATGAAAGAAAGTGCTATACTTGGGTTTTTACTCACACTGACAAGAATCCAGACAAAAAATATTGCAAGCACTAGATCTAGACTAGTATTAGTATATGAGTATGGGCTGAAAAGTCTGCGCCGATTGAGAAAAAACATTTTGTCGGCATACTAGCCAAAGAGTTGGAAAGTATGTGTTTAACTTGTTCCAAGCAATTTTTTTTAAAAACCAGTGCAATTTTTTCAGCCCATCCTTGAATAATGATTCATTTTCTAAAAAAGACTAATGACAAAATCATCTTGACAATGACACATCTATCTAGAACATTGGGGATGATGCAATCTACACAGTATTAGTATGAAGAAATCAACTAACAACATATCATTGTCAAGCTCAGTTTTCTGATTAGAGTTACAATCTATAATAATTCATTCAGGATTGGAAAAAAAGAACACAACAGCTTAGTCACAGCCCCAGGGCAACCTTTGAGGTACATAGTCATCATCATTAATTAACATTATCATCATCATGAATATTAATTATTATATCATCGTAAAATACAACATGGTTTACTTAACAAGAACTTAAGAAATAAAAATGAATCATATTTCATTTCCGTATCAGGAAATAATGAAGGAAGAACATAAGAAAGAAAGTGATCTACAACAAAAGAATCAGATCAGTATGCCTCGCCACAAGATGTTTCCTCCATATGGGACAGTACAAACATTCAAAGATGTGAATGTTTTTGATTGAATCGACTTCAAACTGAAAGTTCAACACTGGGACAATATATTAATTGTATACCGGTACTACTAGTATCATATTCATATTGCATTCCATTGTTCACTTTCAGAGCACCGAGAACAAAATTGCACAGCCAAATTTCATGATCCAATACTGTAGACTAGGGCACAGAATGTACACACACACACACAGACATGTTATGGTTACAATGCCAAATATAGTATGCTGTTTGTAAACATCTGGAAGTTTGGGACTTAAAAAGCCCAAGAACAATGTAGAAACAAAGTAGGAAAATGTCCCTACTTAATCAAACTGTCAGGTACAGTAGCAAGACAAAGGATGTGTGTACGCCTCTCTTTAGCCTATGTACATGTACATCTATAATCTATACAGTGTGTTCTAAACTAGCATTTCTCTTGACTGCAAATGAAAAAACATAAATTCAATCAACGAATTTGTCTCTTGCAAAGTCTAAACTTTTTTCCTATCCCTGATCCATTCTTTCTAAAAACAAAACAAAAATAAAGAAAACTATACCCAAAAAGTAGCAGAGGTTGAAAGTTGCCTGACTCATGCACACTGGTTAGTCATACTTTGACTGTGTAAATAAAGATGAGTCTTCATGAATACAACGGCTATGAGCTGAAGCCTTCAAAGGATTTAATTTACTATGGCTATAAACAATCTTGCACATCACGATACTGGTTCTAAACAAAAACAAAACTAAAGCACATACAACAGTTTTGATCAAGAGTTCATGAACACATGTCAACACAAAATAAAGAAGAACAAAAAAAAGGAAAATGAGAACTAAATTCTTGTTAACTTATAACAGAATTTCAAGAAATAAAAAGAAATTGTGAAAAGAAACACTAAGATGCGAAACAACCATGTCGTCATATACGTCAGTATTTATCACAGTTTTTAAAAATATTTCAATGCACTATACACAAGAATTATTCATTTCACAAGTTTCACAAGTCCTCTTCTGCACTGCTTTATATTGCAAACTAATGGAAAATAGAAGGAAAATGTTATACAAGTACGTAATTTCTTCAATTTCATCTCACATGAAAAGACAGAGGTTGTAGGCTATTTTCTTAACTCTTATCTTACAATTTACATGAAAAGACAGAGGTTGTAGGCTAATTTCTTCAATCTTATCTTACATGAAAAGACAGAGGTTGTAGGCTAATTTCTTAACTCTTATCTTACAATTTACATGAAAAGCCTGAGGTGGTAAGCTAGGCTGTCTGGAAAAGAGCTGGCTCTAAATACACAAAGTTGAATCATCATGACTTTGTAGGATCCTCCTTCACCTGAGGTAGTCTGTCGTTGGAGTACTACTCAAGTCAGTGATCCAACTTACTGGAAGAAGAAGAAGACTGACAATGTCATGAGTCTGAGCCTCGGTAGTAAGAACTAGTGAAGAAACGCCCACGTAAAATGGCATTGTAGGGAAAGTCCAAAACTCTTCACAGAATCGAGTGTAGGAACAACTTTCTCTTCCAAAGATTTAACAATGGCTAAAAACTGTCTTCATTTTTCTAATTCGATCTCATAGAACAAAGCGAATGTAAATTTTGAGCCATTGCTTTCAACCAACAACAGATAAGATAAGATAAGACAAACTTCATCAATTCATTGACATGGTAGCCCTTTATATATCACAGAGATGACATAAGTGGTTCAAGAGTGGAAGCTAATACTTGTCGTTTGAGGCAAAGCTCTATGGAATCTGATTTGCATTGGGTAAGATACGGTAGGACTAGCGGAGAGATAGAGTAGTGAGCATGTATTATCCATTGCTAATTAGTTTATTTGCGTATTCATTAATTCATTATCAGTGAGTGAGAGGAGAAGCTCGATGCTTGCTCGTGTCATCAGTACGGATGGTGATCATAACTTTACTCTCTTTGAAAGATTCTCTTGGTGCTTGGTGGCTCTCAATCCTGCGGGAAAGAACAACAAAAAAGATGGAGACATTTTACTACATGGAGGATTCAATCTAAAGACTTCCGCTGAAGTAGGTATATATTTGATATATCCTTCACCCAAGCAGCTAGAGAATTCTGGCAACTTCCGGTGTGACAGGATATATATAAACAGCAGACTACACTTTACTGAGAATGGCTTCATCTGCGTTGATAGTTGACGTACGAAGAATAAGAAGTAGAACAATAATAATAATAATATGAAGGAGACAGCAAAGACGAAGACAGAGAGGAGCAGGAGGAGGAGAAAGGAGAAAGAAGAAGAAGAAGAAGAAGAAGAAGAAGAAGAAGAAGAAGAAGAAGAAGAAGAAGAAGAAGAAGAAGAAGAAGAAGAAGACTAAAAGGAAAAGAAAAAGACTTAAGAGGAACAGGAGGAGGAGAATAATGATAAAAATAATAAGATGAAGAACACAATTAAAACGTAAATCTGAACACCCCCACTCACAGAGGAAGATGTGTCTGTGTTGGTGCGGTGTTGGTGTGATCAGGCCACCAGGTGGAAGAGGAGTTCCATAACAATGCCCTCCTCCGAGGCCTGGTGTATGATGGGGATGAGGAAGCCATCCAGACTGTTCATCATGTCACCGTTCAGGCTCTGGCCTTGGGAACCCACCTCAAAGCCAAGCTGAAGAAGAAGAGAACATTCAAGAGGTTGAGTGGGCGGGAAACGAATGGAAGTGAATCACTACTAGATCTATATCATTTCTTTGTGATCTTTGAGTTTGTGCTAATCATAATATCAAAATTGTAGCATTTTGTCAGCGTTCAATGCCGTGTATCCATAGTATCATACATGTGTGACTGCCTGGGAAAAGTGTGTGATTGATGCACTTTGCGATTCCGAGATATAGCCTCTCAAAGTCGTTTTTCTCCCTTCACTGTTCTTCCAGGTTGACACATTCAAATAGTAATTCAAAAATAACCAAAAGAGATCATTGAAATCTAGAAAAAGTGGTTAAAAGGGGCGTGTTCAGCCAACACCAAGTTGACCATGGAGTCACAGGTTCGCCAAATGTCATCTTAAATTTCATTCGTGGTTCATTTTTCCAGTTCAACAAAGCATCATCCATGCAATCAGCTGTAGTGCATTGAAAAAAAAAAAAGGAACCACCCATAGCAGTAACACGGTTTGCTAGTATAGACCACTATGGTAACTACGTGTCTGGTTTACACGAGACGTCTCCAGTATTCCACTTACCGAGTCTCTAGTGAGCTTGACTCTCAGTCCTAGCCTCAGCTTGCCCTCTGTATACAACTCATCTATGTGTCTGGCTAGCCCTAGGCAACAGGCTTGGGCCACTTCGTCAGTCAGCCTGCTCAGGTCTCGTGGGTCGCCCAGCCCACCTGCGTTGCCCCCCGGGGAAGAATCGTCCGACTGAGACTGCCGCAGGAAGTAGACGCGGGTCCAGCGGATGGCTCGGCCGTGTTCCCCCCCTGGGACATCCTGTGGAGACTGCACGGCCAGGCTTTCCACTCCTTCCAGGGATTGGCTGTCAATGTAGCTCTTCACTCTGTGGTCAATAGGGTTGATAAGAGATTTTATATTAAAAAAAAGGAAACGAAAAGAAATACAAAGATGTAAAAAAACAAACATGTCATGTACATGTACATCAGCATTTATCAGTTCTTTATATGGTGAACAGGGTCGATGAGAGAACATTGTGTGAGACTGGCGATGGTAATTGTACGGTGTACGTTTTTTCTGGGGTTTTCTTTTCATTTATATTTTGGCCTTTTTCTTAAAGACTTTGCTAATGGACTTGTTATAGCTTCAAATCTGATCAAACGTTCTTGAACTTTAGGAAAAATGCCATTACATCATGAAGTTGATGAATGTCAAAGATAGCTTTCTCATCTCTGTGATCAATAATAATTCAAATTAAAGTGTTGCTTTAAAATTGATAATAGATCATTCATCATTATGCTATACAATAATTTACTAACTTTCTATGTGAACTTTTCATGCAGATACTTTGTGAATAAATTGTGAATATTATGTTTAAATAACAAAAAAACAGACAAATATGACACCACAATGTCACCTCCGCGGAGAACTTTTTTATTAAAATAGTGTGTCAATGACAAAGTGCAGGTGAAAAATTGTTAAGCTACTCCTATGTTTCATCCATTAAACAATCACTACAAAATAGGACATTGGTCTGGTAAGTGAGAGAAATGTTAAATGATCAGATTATGCTGATATACTAACCCAACATTAAAGTGTGTGTCAATCTCCACTAATGTTTGGTCCGTAATACAATGACTGCAAAGAGGAGATTGGTGTGGTAAGTGTGAGAAGAGTTCATATGCTGATGCACTAACCCAACATTAAAGTGAGTGTCGTCCTCCACCCATCTCAGTTCCATGGTCTCCTCCGGTGCGTCAGTGGGGCCACACTGGATCATGTGGTCACTCATAGACTTCAGAGACTCTTTCAGGGCACTCAGGGACTCAGGGAGAACCTAACAACAATAAAGAGTATCATCTATAGTTATAAAAATAGACGATTTATATAGCGCCTATTCTCTCTGAGCTCAAAGCGCTTTACAGCATATCACATTACCCCGACAGACCAAAATCATCTCAACCTCCTCGGAGGCATACTGGTAGTGCTGCCTGGTCGGCACGTAGCGTAGTGCTGCCGGCACCCATACCAACATTCTGACAAGATCTTTCACTGTCTATAGTCGGGTAACCATTTTACACCTGGGTGAGGTGATAAAGTCGTGACAAAGTACCCTTTCCAAGAGTACACCTGGCTGTGGATAAGAAAATACTCTCTATTGTAATAATGATAACGTAATAGGCTTGCCTTCTCTGCAATACTACAGCAAATAGGCCAATATAACGACTTACCCCACAGTACAGCAAGTTGTCTAATGTATAAAGACTGGACGTAAACTGACCTGAATCATCAAGCCATCCTCCACAATGCTCATCTTGGCACTGAGACCAGCTGAAGACTTCAGGGCTCCATTGAAGATGACAAAGCTGGCACCAGTCACTGAAACAACATGGATGGGTAAACTTGATCTTAATCTGTTTTTTTGTTTTACACCCCTGGTGACACACAATCAGCTCATATAAGAGATGGGAGCTAGTTTTAAAGTCCATCTACGATAGGAAGGGGGTGGACAGCCATGAAAACTGCCCACATGATCCAAATCCAGAATGCCCCTGGGTCGCCCGCTAAGAGACCAAACTCATTAACTCTACGTGTTCACCGTTGGGCCAACGGGCGGCCCTCTGAATCTGTGATGTTTATCCATTTTTCCATATCCATAATTCATTGCTTACATCTAAGGACATGCACAAGGCTACAAATTCAACACAAACTACATAAACTCCACACAATATAACGGCTTCACAACTGGTCTCCACCAGCAAAATCACGGATCCACGGAAGAATCCCATCCCTGTATGTAATTGTGTGACAGGTGCTGGATGACTCACCCAGGCGTGGTTTGTTCTGTATGTTGATGGCCTGAGTCTGGTAGTTGCCGTCTTCGTTCTGAATGCACACCAAGTGGGAGTCGGCCTCCATGCTGAAGGAAGAGCCCAGGGCCATCACATGCTCATTGCTGGTGCGAGCCACACGCATCACCTACAAAGAGAGTAAGAGGATTCTATATAAATATATTATAATGACACAACCCTTTCACTCCATGAAGTCGCTGTCAGCATACGAAGGTTTCATTTATCATTTTCTACAATCGGCTGGTCCCAATCTTTCAGTATTTTCAATCCTTCAATGCTCATCTTTTGTAAATTAATTAAAATTGCAGAGTGAAAAAGATCAAATCTATCTTGAATGCACGATATGTGAAGTGCATTGAAATTGCTGTACAACAGGAGAATACGCAATAAATTCAGATATAATATTTATGCTGGGAGATGATTTGATATATATGCCTCTCTATGTGCATGTCTGATAAAGATCTAACATTGCATTTAACAGTGTTGCATATCCAACAACAACAACATTCCTGATTAACAACATGTTTGCATTCATTTTCATGATTCTAGGCTACAAGCCTAATTGGAAGAGTAATTTGAAGAAGAAAACTACACAGACTAGGATCTGACATGAAAACATTCTTTACACACACAACAACAAAAAAGGATTGGCATCATAAACAATGAAGGCTGAAGAAGATACGAAAAACAATCTGTAATCGGTCTGTAGGGGTAATAGTGGCTGTAAAGCGCTTTAAGCTTGCTGTAGAGCGTGGAAAAACTCTATATTAATGCTATATATTATTATTGTTATAATAAAACCCCCAGACAAATGGTCACCTGCTCATATCTGTTCTTGGGGAAGCTGATGATGGTCTTCTTGTCCTGCATGTGTATGGTCAGGCCCTGGATCTGGCTCAGGCTGTACTGGAAGTTACGGAAGTCTGCCAGCAAGTTGATGATGGTGTGCCCAATCTCGTAGAACACAGACTTGCGCTCTCTCACACCCACCAGGGGACACGGGTAGTCTGGAGGGAGAGGGAAGGAAGAAAATGAGGAGGAGTTGATGAGTTAAATAAAATTTTAAAATTGTTAAGTTAAAAAAAAGAGAGGTCTTTTAGAAGAGCCAGAAACAATTTTGAGCACCATTCCTTGCGCAATAGTAAACACGCCCCAGTGCTACAATCGTTTCTGATAAAACCGTTAGACAAAAAACGGTAACTAATAGTGAAGAGATGCTGAAATAATGTCAGAGGTAAAGTTACTCCAACTGAGTGGGTACAGCTGTCACTAATGCACAATAATATGTCTTCTGAGTCTAAACTCATGACTGCGTTAATTTTTCTCCACGCCAGGAAACAACGAACCCCTGTCCATGTTGGTAAGGCAGTCACTGACACATGATAAGTCTTTTCTGTCTACTATTCTGGGTTGACTTCATAAAAAGTCCATTCTGAGTGTACAAAGTAAAGCAGTCACTAACAGTACATTCTGTCAGTCTTCACAGTCCTCTCTTGTCTAAGTTAATCTCCTCTAAGTTGATAGCACATCCTTAGGGCACTATAATGGTTTCTGGTGTTTTCCCGAAATAAGAGTACTCAAAAAAAGGCAAAGGTTGCCTCCTACTCACCAGTCGAGTCCCAGTCACCAGTCAGAACACAAACCTCTGAGTTTGTTATTTATCATGTATTCTTTAACATGTGCAATGTTTAAGGATATATTAATTCAGCCTTACCACAAGGTCATTAAAATGGCGAGAGCAAAAGACATGACACCTCTCTTGTCTTATGTCTAAGTTAACCTCCTCAAAGTTGATAGCCTCTCCTTCTACCACAATGATGGTTTCCAGTACTCACATCTGTACTCTGCGCCAAGTCTCAGCATCAGCCTGATGGGGAAGAGGCGGGCCCAGGGTGCCTCCCACCTCTGCAGCAGCAGGCCAAAGAGGTAAGGCGGGTCCTGCGGCAGGCTCAGCTTACTGAGGCACTGGAAGGACGCGGGGAGGTAGAGGAAGCCGCCATACTCCCGTGAGCCCAGGAACTGTCCACTGCCTGAGCCCTGCTGCTGGGGCAGTATGGCATGGCTCATGGCCTCCAGCTTGTGGCCTGAGCAAACACAAAGTATACACTTGATCATAATGATAGTGATAATAATACATTTATATAGTGCAAGAATCCACCACGAGTGCTCTATGGCACTTCCCAAAGTCTTAAAATAGAACAATGATATTGATAGTAATAATAATGAAATGGTGCTTACAGAGCTGTAATGGAAAACCCCTTTTAATGTGAGGACCTGAATATCAAACAAATGATGGATCAATTAGAAACAGTATTTTAGGTTTGCGTGGGCTACTTTGTTTGTCTACACATATTTCGCAAGTATTATATCAGGAAAAAAACAATTTACAATGACAAAGAGCAAATAAACTTTAATTTCATTTCAAACAAAGACCCACAAGACAGAAAGAAACAGAGAAACCAGAGAAATCCCAGGCCCACAGACCTTTCATAGCATCTTGGTAGACCTGCTGTAGGTGCACAAAGATGTCCCTGGGGGGAATGAGCATGTCTGCTGAGGTCTCCTCTTCTAGGAGCTCCAGTAGCACGACAAGCTCACACTGGCCTGCTGTGCCCATGCCTTTGGTCACATAGCTCCAACACACACGGTTCACGCAGCAGTCCACTGAGGGGAACACGGGGAAAAGGTTAATTTATATTTACTTTTTTCGCATTATAATCGTCTTTTCTTGAAAGCAAACAAGCTCAAGACGCTACATCAATATGCATATTTATACATGTACATGAACTAAACGCACTGCTTAGAGATATAATAAATTGTAAGATGTTTCAATGGCTAAGTTTATCAGATATCAATGGAGACATGGAAGGAGAATCATAAACTAAGGATTGTACATTAATCTACAGCAAACCTTAAGTAACTTTTATATAAGGCAACTTGTGATTTGAGTCTGACTGACCCCACCATAGAGAAAGAAACAAGTTACCATTTAAATAAGACAATGTTTTTAAACACACTCTGTACATGTTCACTGTTGGACCTAACCATTCTGTGATCTCATTCTTGTTCATCCTTTTCAGGGTCAAGAAAATCTGTATTAGGGTAAAAAATGTACGGCAGCTTGAGAAAGTGTATTTATTAAAGAAAATGATACTTTCTTGCTTTTTAAGTTCAACCCTACTTGTGAAACTAAGAGCCTCAAATTTGTCTCACTACACATTAGCCATCAAATAGAACAGACAACTAATATACGACTAAAATGTTTGATTGACACATGACAAGCAAAAGATGGGCATACTTACAGTTCAATATTTTCACATTCACCGAGAGGTTTTTGTTCACAGCATAACAAATGCCACAGTCAGCTGGCAAGGAAACAGAAAAAATTAGACTATTTGGAACACTCATGATGACATTGGTTCTACTTATAACAATACGTGATTATTGAAAATGAAAGCAACACATATCGTTATTAATGTTAGGTTGTAATTAACATGACATTATTATACAAACTAATTACATTATAAAATCATTCATAGGGTTATTAAAGGCCAGTAAAAATAAAAAGGGTGGTAGGCTTGGGGTTAAAATTCCACCTTAATGGCTTTTGACTATAATTATTGTTTACCATAATCACAACTCCTTGCATGATGAATAAATTTGAAAGAAAATCTGCTGACTTGATTTGTAGCAAAATTGAATTAATTGTACACTTCACTGACCTTTGTAATCAGCAGTGTAGTCCAGCTGATTCAGAGCCTCGTCAGTCTCAATATAACCTGGTGACAAATTAAGATCAGAAAGAATAAACTTTGTTGTCCATGAAAATGCCACATTGTTTTGATGCTGTACATATAAACACACTAAATTATTATTTTTTTTAAATGTGTCTAAAACTTCACATGAAATACAGACACAACACATATCACAGTTTTGCGTAAAAGTGCACAGTATTATCTACATCAATTATGGTGGTGGTGGTGGTGATGAAGATGGTGACCGAACGGTTAACACGTTGAGTTAACGCGGTCTCCAAGCGGGCGAATCCCACCCGATGAGGGCATTCTGAACACAGGTCGTATGGGATGGGCAGTTTTCATGGCTGTCCACCCCTTCCTATCGGAGACGAATGTTAAAATGTAGGTCCCACATCTTATATGATCTAAAAGTGTCGCTAAGGTTGTAAACCTCACACTGAAACCCCAAAACACTTATGAGTCATAAGCCAGGTGATTGTCTTACCTGTTTCCCCCTGAGGTATGTATAGAGGAGGCAATCCTGCAGACTCAGGGATGAGGCTGGGACTGCGCAGGCAATTGTCCTCCTTGGCCTTCCTTTGGCCTCCAGGGCCTGACACAATACGACAACAACAATCAATTATTTAAGAGTTAATTGAGATAACCAAATGAAATGCATACCGAGAAAAAAAACAACGTATAGCAAAGTGAAATGTTACCTTCAGAAAAGTTGATTAATCTAGCTGATTACTTTCAAAGTTTATTGAGTTAGCCATGCCCATGTGCTGTGGTCAACTTTGTGAATTCTTTCACACAAGTTCAACAGGGCTACAGAAAATAATGTGACATACACCCTGGCTCAGTCCTAAAGCATTGCTGTAACCATACATGTCTCAAAGTTGTCTCAATACTGACAGTATCAATTCAAAGACTGCATTGCACACAGCAGTTATCTGGTCGGCCGGGGTCTTGTGAATGCATTGCACAATTGCATGAACAAGGGGCAAATTTGAACGCCCTCCAGTTCCAGGTTGCAGAGCTAGGCTGCCATGGCTCTGTAGGTCTATAGGCACCACTTGAAGAATGAATAGCTCATAACTTGTGCCTGATCGCAACAACAACACTATTGAGTATTGAGTTAGCCGAAAGCAGTGTTGTTACCTTGGTGCTGAGGACTAGTGCGTTTGTTTGCCTTGGCCGCCCTGCGCTGTGCCCTGGGCTGGTCGGGTCCATCCAGCTCTGTCAGGTCTCCGCCAGGACGGATGCCATCAGAGAACATCACCTGCTTGGGCTCCCCAGACCTACGCTGGCTCCCTGACAACACAGACATATATAATGCAATTTAGAAACTTCATCAAATGTATTTTGTTGAGTCCACATGTCATGTAATACATACAAAAACAAATGTCCATGTCAATGGATTAATAAAGTTCATCTTATCTTATCTTAGAGTAAATAATTATCACTTGCTGGAATGCAACGCTCACTGATGAAAACAATCAGAAAAAGACAACTGAAATGTTTCGGTCATGCCAGCAGAAAAAATGGACTTTAAAAACTGTGGAAAGATTGAAGGGAGGAGAAGCAGAGGAAGACAAAGAATGTCATACATTGATAGCCTCAATTCATTCACAACAAACAAACAATTTCTAACAAGCTCATCCACTGAACCGAGAATAGACAGGACTGAAAGACCATGACTGAGACTTGAAGAGTGAGAGAATTTACACTTTATACATCCATGAATAGATAGGAAACATATAATTCATATATCAACTCTTTATATCTACAATATTACTACACTTTCTTGCGTTACTTAATTCATCAGTTGACAGTTGTTTAGTGCTCAAAATCAAATTCAACTAAATAAAGTATGATCTAAACTACCCCTGACAGAGCTCCTCTAGCATTTTGTAATGAAAGTATCAAGGACTTGAGACAAAGAAAATGTATTGAACATTTTTTAAATGATGAAGAGGGCATCATATGATCTCTGAGTAGTCTCAGGCAGTATAAATAAGTCAAATCAAATCAAGTGAAAAGGTATGATGCTGCAAAACAAGCAAGATGCCCCACATTCTTCACAATCTGCACCAGGTTAATCAAACAACTGAAGCGAGGGGAAAAAACAGAAAGCGTAGATTATAATAGGTGGAATACAATGGTCTTCGCCTAAATGCTTATCGCAATTAGTGTGGTACCAAATTTATTTTATATAAGTAATGCTCTTAATTACCCGCTGCCCGCTGATGTACTCTGCTTTAATGATGAACATTGTATCCAATGAGATATGTAATAAAGCGCTACAGCAGACTATCTGCCCGCTGGGCACTCCCCTGGTGGAGCAATAAAACCTGTGAGGTGTTTCAAGTGTCTATGATGCTATGCTTTGAGCCCACCCCTCCACTAATCCAAAGGTGTGAAACCTGACCAGAGACAAACATTCTGACCTGACATGCTCGCTGTACTTTGGCCAGTTTGGCAATCCTACTGTGTTGCAAGACAAAGAATGGCGTAACGTGACACCATGCTGTTAGCCTGATAGGATTCGCCAGCTTGATGAATTGATCTGATTAGCCATCATCGAATGTCCATCCAATCAGTGAGAGGTTTAACTTTCCAATTTACTCTACTCTACTCTGAGACACAGGGAAACATTCATCGTTCTTTCTCATCATTTGTCGCAATCATTTGGACCATTTCACGTCGTTAAGACCCAAAGAAGGAGAATTACTCTGGCCGTCATAAAATCTTGACAACAAGCAGCGCGTTGTGATTGTGGGTGAAATCTTGAAGCAGGAGAGGCAAACTTTACGGAAATTGGAAAACTCTTGGCCACTTGGAGGACTGTACGCACATGAAAGCCTAAAAGAAAAGATCAAACACTGAGAGATGTCTCAAAATCAAAAACAAAAAAGACTGTTCAAGTTCAAGGAGGAGTGTGTGGATGAAGCTCTTTACATTTGGATTCCAGCAGGAGCAGGATGCACATTTAAATCTTCCGATTTTGAAAATCAAGGCGACAAAATTAGCCCTGGAACTAGGTCACCGTTCTGTACCATCCAGCGGCTCATTGAATCGCTTCATTCATAGGTGCTGCAACCGTGAATTCAAAAAGGAAAAGGGGTGATTTGGGTATTTGCCCGGTCCACCTAATTCCCCGCTTTTCTTGTCAACCCGTGGATTGCTAGGCGGAGACCACTGTACTACACAAATTCAGTGTTACATTTTTATCAATGCCTTACACTTACCGTGCAACGTCCTCATATAAAATCAAAATCGCTTTAAGTGTAGTCATGTATTGAGGCATTATCATACATTGTCCCCCCTAAAAAATGTACGAACTTGTCTTATGCAGAGGAGAACACTGGCTGAAAGGGAAGCTAACTAAGGGACTATATCACTATACAAATGAGCTGTTATTATTACTGAGGTGTTGTTGTTAGCTTCCTTAAATTTTGCTTGATTATGGTTGCTGCATCTTAGCATTATCTCGAGAGTCTGATTGAGGTATTGTACTAAAAGTGATGAGTATGAAAATAGGAGAGAACAATGCTGATGTAGAAATTGTTTTAATAGGTAATCTTGGGTTCTATAGGGGTCAATGTTCCATCTGCCTCCCAGGAACAAAGAAGAAGTCAGACGTACAGATCTGCATCAAACTAACCTGAAGTTTTGAGCACCCCGGTGGGCACCATGACAGTGGGCGCCCCACCGCCTGCACCCCGCACCTGCTGGCTCGGGGGCACTTTGGAACAGTACTCATTGGGGTTGTTGGGGTTAGGCGAATGTGCCATAGCACCACCACCCTGGTATGTAGCTGGGGGCAGGGGAGAGGGAGAGGGAGGGGGATAGTAGTAGCAATAAAAAATATTATAAATATAAAGAAGATGAATTGCAGGCCTGCCTACCACTTAACTTCAAAATCAGGTATATTGGGGGTAAAATCAGATTCAATACGAGTCCGCGAAACTAAAAAAAAATAGGACTTACATTGCATCATCAACTAACTCCTGTGAAAGATAAGAGCCTAAGGCCGGAGCATAGTATCACATGTATACAAAGCAGGAGGAGGATACGATGCTCAGTCATTTAACATGTCAAAGAATGAAGTTCATTTTACTCTGGAACATGTGCATGGATGCATAGTATCACATTACGTTGAATAGGGTGGTTGTTGTTGTTGTTGTTGCTACTATCAGGCACATGATATGAGCTATTCGCTCTTCAAGTGATCTAATAGACCTACAGAGCCATGACAGTCTAGCTCTGCAACCTGGGACTGGGGGGCCTTCAAATTGTCCCCTTGTTCATGCAATAATGAAAAAGGGTTGTTAAAACAGAATGCTTAAAAATGTGTATCTCAGCTGAAGCAGAATAATAAGTTACAGTATAAATAACAATGGAAAGCAAATGTGATGTGGTTCATTCACAGGGGAAATAATTATGGCTATTGACATAATACTGTCTCACCAATCATGTCTTCATCTTATCATTTTTCTGTTCTCTCTCTCTCCTTCTTTTCACTGACATTATACCACATTTGCTGGTTGTTCAATGGAACATCATACGTATTGCTTCAGCTAAAGCATAATATATATGTTCATGATGATGTTAACAACATTCACCAAAAACAAGAAGTACCTTAATCAACAAGTCAAACAATAGAGGTAATCATTGGGATTCAAGATGCAAGAGGGCAAGCACTGTTGAGAGACCCAACCATACATGTAGAAGAAAGGTGTGCAGCTTTATGTCGTAGATAGAGGACAATAAAGCCATTCCCAATGCCAGAATAATGTTCCAATTTTTTCAACAATCATAAACAAAAAGTGAAGGATTGTTGTAATCAGATAAAATAATAATTATCTATCAATATTATGTGTGTGTTACCTCAAAATCTTACAAATTAAGCTTAAGTACATTGTAAATATGATTCTTTGTTAGGAAATTATGGAAAAACAAATATCTAGTATGTGGGATGCTATCACTCAGTACATTAGTACAAAACTACAACCAATGAAGCATCAAGTCACAACAGAATAGCAAAAATAAAAATTATGGAGTAAACTTCAGTTTTGATGCACAGAATGACCATTATTTGACAGGCTAGTTAAAAGGAATACACTTTTTGATACCAAAAGTATGCACCACTTGCTTGCAGCCTGCCAATCAAGCTAGTGACTCTCGTCTTTCTGACACAAAGGAGCTTTAAGAAAGAAGTAGAAGAAGATCTATCTCAGAATGTTGATATGGGTGCAGACCAGGCAGCACTACCAGTATGCCTCCCAAGAGGTTGAAATGGCTTTGGTATGAAACAGGTTTGTCGGGGCAATAATATGCTATGTATAAATCGTCTGTTACAAGTTTGTCACAGAGAAAAGCTTTTATTACCTGCATTGAGGTGATCGTAGCATTCCACACAAACTCTGGCCTCTTTGTTTTCCATGTAAGGCAAGTACGCCTTCTGGCTACAGCAAGTGGCACACAGCACCTGCACACACATACGCAATATGCATAAATAATGATGGACATATTCCCTTCTAAAAACATCTTTGGATAACAAATAAAAAAAAGAAGAAGAAAATTAACAACAAAAAAGGAAATACAAACCTATAAATAAATAAAGATATTATATAAAATAAGAGACAATGTCGATCTACTTATGTTATTTCTTTTTCTCCCAGCAAATGAAGCTAGTGTAATAATATGTTTTTCTCATAACACCCTTCAATAGTCTGCTTTTCTTCCTTTGGTATAATGGGATCTGTGTTAACAGTATGGAAATATTGTGCACCTATCTTGGGAGGTGGTTGAATGTTAGCAGTACATAGCAGTGAGTGTTTTTGTTGTTTGCTTAGTGTGTTTTTAATATAGCAGCTTTTTTCGCCTTCCGCCATTGCGAGCCGGTGCTGTCAATTCTCGGTCTTCGGTGCTATCATTCGAATTGCCATGTGATCAGTGTGTAGTGTGTAGGCTATGTACTTATTTAGATCAAGGCCAAAACCAACAATGTGGTGGTGCATACATTTACAGTGGACTATGGATATATGGTAAACATGTCAAGCTTGTCAGGGGACTGAAAACAAGTTTAGCACATCCCTTGCGTCTCTTTCTATATATTAGTAGCTTGAAGTAGACCGTTTAGGTCAGTGAACCCTGCTACATGTAACATTATGGCGATATGTGAGGTTGGCAGTATAACTGGCTGCGGTATAACGAGGTTTGACTGTTTATATGCCCTCTCTTTCTTTTTCATTCTCTTTGAATCGCAATAAAAAATATAAATTTGCATCTCAACACAAAACAAATGTATTCATATTCTATTCTTCATTCTCGATATACTATTATAATAACTATTTATACCTTTCCACAAGCCCTGCAGTGGTGCCTCCTCTTCCACATAGTGAACTTGAGTTGACAAATCATGCATGTTGGAGCCTCAGCATCGGGGATCCAGAAAGGGGCTACATTGCCAATGTCACTCTGAAAGTCATCTTCCGGGGACGGAGCAACCGTTTCCAAGGGAACCGGACCAGACTCTGGTTCTTGTTGTGCGGGAGCTCCTCCTACATCTGGTTCACCAGCTATTGTTTGGGGCAGGTATTGTGGAGCTTGTGCCGAGGACACTTCACAGCTGGCCAGGGCTGATGGCTCTTCTTGAGGGGGAGGGATGGGCTGGGCTGGCTCATCTCCCTGGGGCGGTCCTGCTGGAGAGTTTGAAGAAAATTGAGACAGAATTCTTCAACATGCCTCTGAACATTTTCTTGTATAAATTCCAACTGGTGATGAGGCTTGAAAAAATAAATGAACACTAGTTGGAACTGGAACGCCAGCACATTTAAATACATGAGAATTGTTATTTATAGCAGTGAACAGAAACAAAGGTGAAAACCCAGGATATGGAATACAAAATATCATAGCAGTGAACAGAAATAAAGGACATAATTAGTATATGTGTAAAGAAGAGAGTCTTTCATAATCTGTTCTGTACCAAGGAAAAAAATCTTCAAAATCTAGGAGATTGCATTTGACTTTGACAGACTCACCAGTTTGTTCGGTGGTGTCCTCGGGGTGTGCACCATTGAAGTCAGGTCTATATGACGGCAGGTTTAGAGTGGTAGGCCTCTTCATTTTGTGTGCCAAGTCTGCAGGGTCGTGCATGCCATCCTCCTCTAGAGATGAAGACAGGGTAGGCTGTTGTGCAATCAACCCATCCAGGGCGGTAGAAGCGTCAGAGTGGCTACTGCCGGCTGGTACAGCTACGGCTGTCTGGTTAGAATGAATGATTTGTCCATCAGCTTCCAGTTCTTTCACAACCACCGCCGAGGCCAGGTTGACTTTGGAAAGCCCAAGTAAACTGTTGGGGCGATTCTTCTTCATCATGGTGGGGTCTTTAGGACGTGCACCAATGCCCAGGGTCATGACCTGGCTCCCAGACTCAATGCTTCCAAAGCTAAGACCAGAGGTTTCTAGAGAAGACTGTGAGGACGTCTCCCCTGGGGACAGACTTTCTTCTTTCCTCTGGTCAAACCTCAAGGCTGTTGATAACTCCCCATTGCACTGTGGAGACCCAGACAGTCCTGGGGAGAACTTCTCACTTTGTACAGCATCTGCAAAATGTTTTCCTTCACTGGGCACTGCTGTGTTTGTGTTCTGTGCGACTTCATCCAGAATCCCCTCTATCTCAGTTTTCTCACGCAGCAGCGAGTCCCCGACACTGATTCTGGATGGCCCGAGCTGGGAGTCCCTTTCGTCTAGGATTTCCTCAATCTCCATTTTCCCAGACACCAGGGCATTGAACATAGCTTGCTTGTTCGCCATGTCCTGCGAGGGCTGAGGTGGGTCATACGCAGGAGGCAGGTTTTCCTGCTGCACTGGTAGCCTGTTGATTTCTGTTAGACTCGTCTGAGCCTCCCCTTCAATACTGGAGTAGGAAGTGTGTTGTTCTGGTGAAGCAAATACTGTACCCTTCCCATGAGGCTCTGCCTCCTGTAACTCATCAGCCAGGCTACGTGAATGGGATGTGTTCATCATGGCACAACTTGAAGAAAGACGTTGGCCGTCTTCAGCAGAGGGGCTAGTTTGCATAAGTCCCTCCTCATCAAGGTCATTCAAATACATGTCCACTGCATCATCGTCCAAATCTTCTTCAACATTATTCTGAAATCCAACAGGCTGGTTTGACACATTGAATGTGTTGTCTCTTATTATATCACTTGATTGATGGGCTTCGGTAGATGAGTTTTCACTCACGGCAGAGGAAAACTGTCCTGTGTAACCTGAACTGTCTATGTTAGTGGAAGGTGCATGAGCCACAGGGAAGCCAGACAGGATGCGGTCAGAGTCTACACTTGCATAAATGGGACTGCTGTTGGTGTCTGACTCTGTGGCTGTGGGCCGCACAAGCTCTGAGTTCACTACAGTGTCCCTGGGTCCGTCCACCAGAATGTCTGACTGTGGGAATGGGGAAGACATCAGAGCCCTCTCACTGTTAGGTGACAAAGCGTCTGTTTGTACTTCTGTGCTCTGGCAGGCTATGGTGCCTTTGTGGTCCGATGTGCTCCGCTTGAGGACAGTCTTCACCCCATCCAAACTTCTGTGGGGGGTAAGGCTTGTCACAAGCTCACTCTGGTTTTTACCTCCGCCCTTGTCGGATATAGTGTCATAGCCATTTAAGGACTGAGACGACTCTATCGGAGGATCCTGAATGAATCCTAGTTTGCTCTGAGAGAAGCTGTCAAAGGGGTCATCATATGAAATGTTCACAGGCTCTCTGATGGACCTTCGCTCCAAAGTGTATCCAGTGGTGGGTGCAAATGTGTTTGAATTGAGGGAAGCCCAGTCTTGTTCTTGATGCTTGTGTAAGAACTCTACATAGCCACTGGGTTTTAGCTCCTGCCCTGGGACAATGCACAAAGCTGCTTTCTCTGATGGAACAACAGAAGAGAGGGCACAAATCACTTCAATGATTAAATAAATCACGTTATAGATCTATAGAGTAGAGGCTACCTGTCATTCACAAATTGTCAATGACAAAATAAAATCATCATGATGATTGTTCTTCTTTTTGTTCTTCGTTCTCGATGATGATTGTGAATACACTGTTCCTTCCCAACTTAATATAATTTACATTCTTGAAAGAAGTTCATTCAATTCCAAGCTTAATTTACTTCAACACAGTTGATTAAGATCCAACGTGTTTAACAATTAAGCTTTGAAAATTGTTTTTTTTTAGATGTCTAAACCATCAGATTGACCATACTGCATGCTATATCTTATGAATGGTAGATAGAGACACAACAAAATATACCCAATTTTAATACACTTAACCATTACTTACCTTCTTCCTCAAATTCATCTAGCACTTTGTCTAAATCAACAAAATCCATTGTGGTCATGCATCGAGACCTGTTGAAAGAATAGAGAAGGTAGACAATGAATCAAATCAAAATGACAAAATTATAATAAATCATTAAAATTCAGACTCTGGTTGCGCATTCTAGATCTAGAGCGCGTGGAGTGAGCATAATTTGTTTCCACCATGTTCCCACTTCTCTAAATTCTATTAGGTCACTTTCTTTCTGAAAATTTTTTATAAACAAGTCACATGGTGACCTTTCTATCGCCCAAAAAAAGTCCCTTTTCTCACTGGTCCGGACAATTTCTCAGCAGACCGTACACTTGTCATTCAACAAGCACTAAAGACTCATTATGAACACATTATTTGCATTTGTAAATGATGTTTTATACCATTTTATCCAGAACGAAGTATAATTATTAAAGCCCTACCCCTCCCTAAAAAACAATAATCAAGGTTGAGTGAGTACAACACAATTCAATTGCCTCTCTTTGCTCTGCCCAAAAAGTGTGTGGGTCGATGAAATGTAGGCCTACAAAAGTTAACTTATTCACTGGTCTGTACACCCACCCTCAGAGTAATACACACTGAAAACAATAGATCAAGACAAAAACAACTTCTATTAGGTAAATAGGAAGAATTCCTCCAGAACATCATGTTACAAAAATAAAAAATTTCATCCGAGTCTAAGGTGGACAGTGATGAGAAACAAGATTAATCGGTAAACTGTAGTTTAGCGTTGTGACTTTGGATGGACAACATGGGTGGGAGAATACCGAAATCCGACACCGTACTTGTCAGACTGGCCATTAGACATTCGTGCTGAATTCATTTTGGATTCATGTGAATTCTCTTGGAGTTTTGTGGTGTTTATGGATTCTTTTAAACAAGGTGAGAGAAAATGATACTCCAAGTGTGTTCAGAACAGTGTGAAAACCTGTAGGCCTAATGCCCGCCACAAGATTAATCAAGTACCAGTATTACGGTATTCGCGCACCCATGTCACCAATCCAAGATGGCGGACTAGTAAACAATAGTAGACGACGCCCACCCGCGACGCTAAACTACAGTTTTACCGATTTATCTTTTTAAAATTACTCCGGACACCCACCCTTTCTCACTAAACTAGTTAGGCTAACAGGAGCCTTTGTTTGTTATATATGTGCTTTGGACATGTTAACTTGATTTTACAAGTCCAATGAACTATGGCCGGACCTGAAATAAACTTCCTCCCTTTTAAGCCTTTAAAAGCAATGTCAGTCATCCCGGGAAGAATAGAAATATGTTGATACTGGCCGGTCACTCTATCAGATCATTAAATGGAGCAAAACAGTATCTCAGTATAAAAACGTTGCCCCCACGCTTTTCTTGCTTCAGAAGGAAGTAGAAACATCAATTTAGGTAATCAAAATGTTAAATTGTGTCATAGACAGTCAGTCATGTTGCTCAATAAACGAAGTGAAACTAATTTCTGCAATAATATTGTAGTGTAAGTTAAGTGTGTCACGAAAAGTGTGCGGAGTGATGATGACGACAGTCAGGGTGATCGGACTGGGTACAATTACTCTAGATTTCTAGACTGTCTAGACTCAATGTTGGTATGGCATGGCATATCCCTGGACATCTTGACTGAGAGGATCGGATAGGATGCATGCAAGTTTTTCCTTTTAAGAAAAATGTAGTTTTGGTACACTGCCTTCAGACTAAAAGACTCCATAAGCCTAAGCCTAAAGCTAAGAATCCATTGACACGGTGAGTTGCGTTGCGTTCCGATATCGGACCCGTCATGTAAAAACGAAAGTGAAAAAAAATGTCGGCTAGATCTAGCATCAGCGTAAAATGATTTCACGGGGAATTTGTAT
>JAUELK010270384.1:0-15590 GCA_031471215.1 Gastropteron pacificum | reverse complement strand
TACCCCCCCCCCCCCCCCCCCCCCCTAATTTCTGTTTTCGAAATGAAAATCAACAACAAATTTAGCTAGGGGTTAGGGTTTTAAAAAAATGACACACCACCACTACCAGGGACCGCTGTCGGTAAATAGCCTAGACTAGATCTAGTCCCCCAATTTTATTCTGTCTAGATTTCTAGATCAAGATCTAAAGAAATAGTAATATACCGGATCCAACCAAACACTGTTGCATTTTGCGGGATTTCCCGGTTTGTGGTTGTTGTAGGCTTCATCAAGAACCATCACAGTTTTATTAGAGCAGTAGTGAATCAGTGAAGTAGAAGTGTGAAAGCAGTTCCGCAAATACCTTGCTCCTCCTACAGTAGCCTGAGTAAACTGGTTAGATCGAGATTACTTTCTAGATCTGCCTACTCGCCTTCTAATATTGATTACAATTATAACACAATATTTGGATGAGAACAAGAAGTCTAGGTAGAAGAGAAAAGGAATAGAGTGAAGATTATAATTAAGCCACCCTATGTCACCTTGCTGCTTGAGAACTTCCGTCTTCTGAACGCATCTGCTGACAATGTTGTAGTAGGTAATATTAGATCTATTCTTCAACTTTAAAAGACTGTTTGAGTTATAAATCTAGAGTAAAGGTCTAGTTAAATAGTTATAATGTGGGTAGTTACTCATTATAATTATAATGATCTTAAGATTCTAATTCTTTGGAGATTAGCTAGATTGAAGATTCTAGGTGTAATGAATGGAAATGATGTGTTTGGTTTCTTGCAACATGGTTTTAAGAAGTAATCCCTAGACATCTCATACTCATGACAATCACTATTGTTTTTTATTCACAGGCAGGATCAAAACAATGAGGATTGGAGGCTAAAGTTTTAATTTCATGTTGAAGAAAAGTTAAGAATAGTCACAGTTTGTGAGCTTGGTCCTCACTATGGAGGGTGCGACATCATGGTTGCAGCAGTACTACAATGCCATTTCATGTGGCTTGGAGCGTCTGTATACCACTGGTGCACACGCAGACACCACCATCATTGTAGGGGAGAAAACATTCCAGTGCCACAGGGTCATCCTTTGTGCCATCTCCCCATACTTTGACGCGATGTTCTCTTCAGGAATGAAAGAGAGTGTGTCCGGGGTTGTCAAGATTGAGGGGACTGATAGTGTCATCTTTGAGGCTATCTTGGAATACATTTACAAAGGTTCTGACACTGTGAATGAGGACAATGCTGAAGCTATCCTCAAGGCAGCTTGCCTGCTGCAGATGGAGTGTTTGCAGAAGCGTTGTGAAGAGTTTATCTGTAAGACTTTGTCTATCTCAAACTGCTTTGATCGATGGCGACTGGCCTTGTGGCACTGTAGCCAACACCTCAAGCAACAAGCCTGGCACTTCATCATGGACAACTTTGTAGCACTGTCTCAGCAAGATTTCTTCATGGCCTTGGAGAAAGAGGAGCTGATTGCAGTGGTCAAGGAAGATGACCTGAACTGCCCTAGTGAGGAGTCTGTCATCGAGACAGTGCTCAAGTGGGTCAACTATGACCTGGAGACACGAGCCAACCTCCTTTCAGACATTTTCCCATACCTCCGCCTCCCCCTCACCAAGCCTCAATTCCTCATTGACATCCTGCGCAAGTATCCATTTGTCAAAGAACACACAGAGTGCCATATGTACATCGACCATGCCAAGAACTTTCAGCTCTTGCCAGCCCACAGACACGACAGTAGCAGTCCAGTCACATCGTACAGAACAACTTCAAACTTTGCCGACATCCTTGTAGTCATTTCTGGTGGGGAGTCGCCACGGCCACCCTATGTCAGGTCCAAGAATGTCCTGGCATTTTGCTTCAATAGCCGAAAGTGGTTCCGTCTTTCCCCTCTCCCATATGACCCAGGCATTGAGTTTGCCACTTGTGTTCACAACAACGACATCTTTGTGACAGGGGGCGGCCTGTACAAATCTTGTTTTTTGCGGTATCGCTCCAAGAAAGACAAGTGGTCCCAGTGTAGGGCCAAGTTAAAAAGTGGACGGAGACGACATGCAATGGCAGCCTGCGGCAACAAGATCTACGTAATTGGTGGCTACAACAGTGAGTTGGAGCAAGGGACTAAAGTGCAGAGTTCTATAGAGGAGTATGAGCTAGGCTGTAGTGAATGGACTGAAGTTGGGAACCTTGTGACTCCAGTAAGTTCTATCTCTGCCACGGCTACCAAAGACAAGATCCTGGTGTTTGGTGGGGAGACTAATGACCGCACAGACACAGACTCTATCCAGTGTTTTGACACACAGACACACACCACCACTGTCATCGCACACCTGCCCCTGGCCTGCAAGCTGACTCGAGCCACAGTGTGTAACAACTGCACTTACATCATCCTCTACAATGGCAAGATTGTCCAGTTTGATCACCGCTCTGATGCTGTCAAGGTGAGTGCTAATTCAAGTTCATGATGTTTGTCGTTGTTTATGTTAATATCTCTGTTTTGTCATTTCAGATTGTAATCTACATCCATAAATGTTGAATAAAGCCTAAGAACGGGACAAACTATTTTGACTCTTCATTCTATCATCAATTAAACTCTCAAATCAGTTCTATCAATTATCACATTAGGGCGTAAAGCATTTAAATTATCATACAGTGGTCCCCGCCTACGTGCCCGGTCATCGGGTGACAAGAAAATAGGGCAGTTTGGCGGATCGGGCATATTTACCCAAATCACTGTTTCTTATTTAATTCGAGGATTGTGCGACCATAGACTGGCCAACATAAGGCTAAGGCGTGCATGTCAGGTTTCACACTTTCGGATTAGTGGAGGGATCATGTATAGACACTGCAAACACCTTGCAGGTTTTATGACGCCACCAGGGAGTGCCTGGTGGGCAGATAATCCGCTGTAGCGCATTGTTACACCTCTCATTGGGTACATTGTTCACCATCTTCACTCATATCGACAGGCATTTAAGCGGAGTTCAGCAGCAGGCAATTGTTCGGCTTTAATGATGTGAGAAAAGTCTGGTACCGCGCTAATTGCAGGCAGTTGGGCGAATCGGGTCAATATGCAGTGGGCATTTAGCCGGAGACCACTGTATTTATCTGATTCATGCAGCACATTTTTCATCTATCAATGTACAGCCTCTTTTGTGTGTAGTGGAGAGGGGTAGGCTATAGAACAATTTCATGGAGTTGTATATATAACAATGAAGAAGAAGTCCAGAGTTTAAAACCATGTCAAAGAAATTTCCTTAAAAAAAACCCCACAACAGCAATACCAACTCATCTCATTATAAGATCATCAATATGCTTGTTCTGACAGGTGATGGGCCACATCCAGAACTTTGACTGTGTGCACTATGGGCTGGTCCACCGACGTGGTTGTCTCCTCTTGCTGGGTGGGCAACGTATCATCCCTGGCCCCACCCCAGTGCGTGCCCTGGTGGACTCGATGCTCCTCTATGACGTACGCAACCAACGCGTGGTCATGTTGAACGACCGCATCCCGTCCCCTCGGCTGGTGGACAGCTGTGCCAAGATCACCATCGAGAAAAAGTTTCTGGTGACAGAATACTCTGAGCCTCCCCCAGTGTCCACCTCAGCTACCGCCAGCCAGGACAGATAGTGGGTATCTCAGTACATAGTTTCTTACCTAATTTTCTCTAACTCTTTTTGACACGTAGAATGAGAGGCCTTAAATAGCTTACAAGAGCAACCAACTCACACCTCAAGAGACAACAAAAACAACATTATAATACCAAAAGAACACTCCCAGCCTTGTGAGAAACAAGTCCTGTTGCTTCAACAATGTTGTCAGCATCACTAAAATGAGAATTTAGTATGGTAAATCTTAATCACTATTGGTATAAAGTTTAGCGCACTGCATTGAAAATTCAGATCTGATAGAGCTATCTACACACTGACGTTTTCAATGTCCTGAAAAAACTGAGAGATTTTATCTACATTGAGAGTTTATGCCTGATGCACAGGTATGCAGGCTTACCATTAAAGCATAGCTACATAAGCATACTATACTTGTAAGAAAATGATTCGAAAACATGATAACCATTACACAATACTTAAGTAGAGAACTTAGTGTGCTGAATTTTCCATAGAGGTGCATTAATGTTGCGAGTAAAGGTGCTGCTACAGCAATGCAGCTTAAAGTGTACTGCAAAATTCCATTGCTGACTGAACGCATTTGACAACATTACCCTAGATTTCTTTAATATTAATAGCATTTCCTCCTGCAAGAGTTTTTGAATGTTCAGGGTGAAATGTTCACACAATGATTTTGTATGAAAAAATAACCCCAAATTTCTTTCAACTTCGATTACAAAACATTGAATGACATTTACTGTTAGTCCGCCATAAGGTATGAAAAAAAGGTTTACATTACAGAGAAAAAAGGTTAAAATGTAACAAAACAAAAAAGAGTGTTTAGATGAGACTACAGTGTATTTTAAAATAAGTTTAGATATGAATTTGAATTGTGTGATGACAGTGTTGTGAAAAAAAGACATAAGATAAGGATATAATATATATAATATATTGAACACATTACTCGTATCTTCATGGGAAATTTAGTTTTAACACTAATGAACTCTCTTTCATTGTTGGCTTTCACTTTACTTCTTACCACAAAACACTGTCCATTGGACTGTTGTGTCTCTGATCCATAGTTGCATTCATTTAAACTTGTAACTAATACATGTTCTTTTACTTTTATACCATTATTGAATGGTCTCAAACCACAGCAAAGACACCACATGGTCGGCTGGTTGTCATTGTGCTATGTATTACAAAGCAAATTTACCAGATAGAAAAGGGCTTATATATGCAAGAAGCTATTTTTTCTTCCATGTGGAATAAGAATGATAATAATAACTAATAATTGAACATGCACTGTCAATAGTTCAGATCTCACTGGTCTTAATGATCAGGATGTGTCAAGTCAGTAGATCTATGCAAACTGTGATGGATCCATAGTCAAAGATTTTTCAAACTTTTCTCGGTTATGTATCAATACAACTTGATTTGATATAATAACTGTGGTTTATTACTTCATATACAATTGTTTTGTAGAGAAAAGTTTATATGCAACATGTGGAGATTGCATTTATTTGTGATTTATGTATCATGTTTTTGTTATCTGTACCTCTCACCTTTATAAGCACACTGTTTCAGATTGCAAACATGTTACTGTATATTATTACATTATTATTATACATGTACTACAGTAAGATTTGGGTAAGATTTATTTTGGAAAGTTCTTTTGTCTTTTCCTTTTTATTTTTAAAAGCAAAGTCCACTCTTTGACTCAATGCAATGTTCTACTTTGTTTGATGCCTCAGTGAGAGACCTTGCTTATGTACCAGCCATTATAAATTATAGATGTACTCTTATCTCTGACTGAAAACTATGAATGCTGGTTTCATGCGAGTAGGTAGTAGTAGTGTGGGACAACAGTAAACTGATATAATTACATGTATGACATGCAGTTTTGTTCAGTACTGTAAGTCTATTCCAACAACCAAGTCGCGAATCATGTCATGCATTGGCATCAGAATAACTGCTCCTGCTCTGTACGTATACCCTCAAACTGAGACCACAGACGTTAAACCGAGCAACAACAACAACTCAACTAATAATCCACAAGCTTAGATAACCTTGCACTTATTCACTTGTGCATTTGAGAAGGGTTGAATATTTAACAGTACAGCTGTCCCTTGTGGCATGCAGGTCTAGACAGACCAGACTGCTGTAGGTCTTGAGTGTGAACAAAACTCAGTCCAAGTCCCGGTTCACAAGCAATCAAAGAACCAGTGTACCAATCAACCATAATCGATTGACCAAGCAAACCAACCTATTATACTTATAGTTTATAGCTAGTCTTGCACTGGGGCATCAACTTGATCTACCTCCGACTCTGAGAATCCCTCCTTTCTTCTGTTTGTGCAGTGGTCAGATGCTGTGATTTGCTTTGTATAAGTATGTACATGTATAGTTTGTGAGAGGTGACAAATTGTAAATGAGAGTGGATCTATAGACAAAACCTGTGTACTTACAGACTTTTTTTCTCATTCTTATGAGATGTAGCATACTGCACTACTAACCATTGTTGTCTAGATCAAATATGCAAATACGCTAAGGTTACATGTATTGTTTGAAGAGGATGAAAGAAATAGTGCTTTCCTGCTTTTCCACAAAGTGAGCCTTGGGGTATGAATGAAGAAGAAAAACATTGCTTTTTGTGTTTGGAGTAATACTTACTATACATGTAGTTTAAAGTTCTGGTCACTAACAGTATGTATTATCTGTTTCAAAGGGTTGATAAATGCAAGTTGAGATTTTAGGCAGAAACCATCATTTTTCTCTCCTCAATGCTTTCACTTTTGCTTTCATTTATTGTAATTAACAAATTCTATTTTTCTTTTATGAGTTATGTGTTCCTGATCTTCTGATTTTGTTTATTATATTATATTGTGGTTAATTGTTTCTATAGCAAACTTTTGTGAACAGGCAATACATCTGGGCCTGTATGCACACATCTATTCAGATAAGTTGGATAAGATAAAGGGCTATTCGCGGATAGGTGACATATTTTGGTACGTTTGATCAAAACCTGAGAGCCCTGAACATGAATAAGCTAATCGGGTTTGACATGCATACAGGCCCTGATGGGCTTTTGTGTGATAAGAAATATATCAGTCACATATAACAACAATCATCAACACCATAATGATAATGTGTGGCAAAGATTTGTGATTTGTCCTCTTACTTTTTGTGATGTCTATCATTAGCCTGTTTTCTTTGAAAAGGAAGAGAAATATAATTTTGTGTTGCTTTATCCCAAGCCAATGAGTTAGAAAGTTATAGTTCACGTCTTCTATTACTTCTAATTGCCAAGAATATTTGTCCTTCTTGTACAAGGTTACAATTACAAGTAATTACGTAAGCAAGGCAAACACTATTGTCATTTTCATTTATGATTCATAGTCACTTCCTCACACCAGTTCGGAACAAAATAAAGCACTTGATATTGATACATCATACACCTACATGTTGGCCAGAAATACACATGCACTTTTACAATTTACAGATAGACCTACGTGTCCATGTTTTTTGTTGATTTTGTAGTTAAGGCAAGCTCCTGTTTATTTTTCCCCTTTTTTTTTTTTACATTCCAATTTTTGAGTGTCTTCACTCATGAACAAATATGATTCGTCATGTATATTTTTTTTTTTTCTCAAAAAGAATTACTGTAGTCTATATCATGTACATTTGTTGTCTACTCAAGTGTTGTTCCACACAATGATCACTCAGGTGGTGTCAAAAAAGGTGTTGTTGTTTTTGCAGAGCCCTATAATAATTCATTTACGAAGTGTCTATTCGCCCCCGGGTCGCATCATAAAAATGTTATACGATTTTATATACGGACCCTGATTGGACCAAAAGTCACCCATGTCAGCGGGCAAAATAGCAGACCCGTAGGCCTTCATCCACGGCCAAAGTCGGCATCGCTACACGATCTCTCTTAATTTCATTTTATTAGAAAACAAACATTAACAGAGATTAGTTGATAATTCAGTCGTTTTACAACTTGACTACAACGCGATGGACACTCTTACTCTTACTTACTCTCAATCTAGAACGAAACATCTAGGCCAGACAGCATGGATTTGGGGGGGGGGGGGTGGGATTCAGTCTCTATTTCTCGCCAAGAATAGGTTTCCATGTTTGTCCATGTGATAGAAGAAGAGGGGATATGATTCATGTCAATAAGAGCTCTATGAATGGAAATGACTTTATTTTCTTTCTCCTTTGATTTATTTCTTGTACAGCTCTTTATTTTTAAAAGTTAAGGTTATCACACTGTTCAGTTGGCTCACATTGCATTATATCTTTCTATATGGAACATACTTTACAGGTCCTATACTCATAGTTTTTCTTGTTTTCTAAAGATGTCTTGGTGTACAGAAAGCTTATATATGTGCATACTGCAATGTGTTTACTTTATATTGTCATCACATTTAAATACATGTAAAACATTATTGTTTTTCTTGTAAATTGTGAATCTTCTTTGTGTCTATTCATCTGTCTGTTGCTTTGTTTTGTAAAGTCTCTATCAGTATCACTTTGTGCTGTCAACTTATTAATGCTTTTGTAATACATATATATACTCATTTAGAACTGTTGCAGAGATTTAATCAAAGTCATGTACACTAATTCATTTATATGAACTTAAAAGTTAAAGTCCTCTTATTTGCCTGTGATGTGAATACAAGAAATGTTTATTACAACTCTGCAGTTGTTCAAAGAATTATCAAGTCAATAAATTTATATTGTTTATATGTCTTATTAATTTATGAACATGCCAGTATTTGTGATGTTGGATTCCTGAAATGTTTTGTTGATAGAGACCAAATTAATGTTATGTAGACTTACAAGATGACGTTTATTTAAATTATATTCTAGACTTTAAAATTACTTGTTCATCGTAGTAAAAGTTCAGTCAAAATATGCAATTGCAATGCTGTGTTGCCTCCAGCTATGTCCATTTGTCAGGAGAGTTTTGTTTAATTTTAATTTCTATTTTTCAGAGGCCCTTCCAATCTTTGGCATAAAATGATGATTTATTAATAAGGTATTGCAAATTGGGTGATAGCATGTCGCTTCTCTGCCTTTTGGCTAAGTGTAGTGGTGCATGATGGTCTCAATTTTGAATCACAAATCTCCTTTATTTTTACACACGTTATGCAAATATCCTGCCTGTTTAGGCGTGAAAACTATTACTTCATGTATTTACATAATATATACTTGGAGGCATATCATGGGTTGACTGTGATGGTTACGATGAGTTATTACATTTATTAAGAGTTGATCAAGAACCTATCGTTCATACTCGGGACAATTATTTTTGAAATCCAAAGTTTTGTTGTGTTACTGTTATATATAGTGTTAGTTAAATTACTCTTTTGTTGTTTGCTCAAGATGCATTTTTTGTGAGTCACAAAGTTACTGACATCATCTGCTGTTGTCAGTCATGTCACAGAATAACTCTTTGTGTTCGATGGTCAAAGTCAAAATGTTCACATTTATTGTTGTCATCAATGTTTTACTACATGTATTAAGTATTAGTATTTGTCATCGGCTTATCATTTGCACCTCCAAATAAAATACATACATGTAGTTGTTCAGAAATGAAAGACACATCAAGTATCAAGGAGGCTGAGAATCTTGAAATTCTAAAATGGTTCAGAAAGTCACCACTGTTGAAATACATACTGGGCAGAAAAATTAAGGCCATGAAAAAATGTGTAAATTATCTACTGTTCTGTTACTGTTAGAAGATAAGGCAGTAGTCAGTACATCTTGTTTACTACATCAATGCTCATGATTGATTGTGACCATTTTTTTAGGATGGACTTTATAATTAAGGCAAAATTGTTTAGTAATACAATTACAATGTGTATATATATTGCATACATGCTATATTTACACAGTATTTTGCTTTTTGTGTGCTAACTCTACTACTAATTTCCTAGAAACTAGAACGCATGTATAAAGGATATTCATTTTGAACTTAATAAAGTACAAAGTAGTATTTTACAACAGTGCTAGCTGTTGCGGAGCTCTGTAAGCACAGTATTTTTCACAACTGTCACAGTTTTCATCCACAGACAAATCAATAAGTTTGATATGCTCATACTCTTTTACGTGTGACTTGTGACAACTGCTTCCAATAGCAAATGGCTGGTTGCCCTTACCGTACACAGTAATCCTTTTTCTGTGTTTCACGCCACTATTTGGTCAGAATACTACATGTACTATGAAACTGTTACATTGTGGAATGAAGAAGCATCAAAGAAACTACATGTTTGTAGTAATTTAGACTCAATGAGGAGGAAATTACAAAGCCAAACCACAAGATGCAACCATTGCACTCATTCCGAAATATTAAACTTGAGAAACCGGAAGCACATCCACGTTAATCTTCAAATTATTGAAGTTGTGGCTTTTACAGGAAGAAGGAACTAATTTACCCTTCACAAGATAATAAGGAATCATATTCTTTCTTATGACTTAGATACAGTCTGTGGGTACATGCAATTCATTCAGGCTCTGAAACTGTGTCAGTGTCAGTCTACACTTTGTGTCTGTTTTAACAGAGGAAGCTGTACAAGTACTAGGAAGGATTCAATGCTGGAAGAGGATTTGTTGATTTGAACAATGAATTGTGTCTTCTTAGTAATAGTAATAGTATGTACGGTATTATTACTGAGTGCTATCCCATTTTTGACTGGTTAATGAACTTGATGCTATATTATTAATGTATGTACTTCTTTCAGAGTCACTATTTGTACTTGTACATTATGTGTGCACTATTTGGCTGTGTTATTAACATTCAAAATGGTGATAATAAAGGAAAAATTGAGTATGTTCAAAAGTTTGTATTTGTTGAAAGTGAGTATTGTTGCCCTGTGTAGTGACTTTTCATGTGTACGTTATTTTGATTATTGCACTGAGGCACATGTGTAGGATCTTGCAAAATGCAAGGCTCATCACTGTGTGATAAATGACAGATGAGTTGCATGGATTTGTGTCTAGCCAATAGTGCCCAACTTAATTGCATTGTTTAACACAAGACTGACATCATGGTGTATGCTATGACAAAGGTAAAGGAATCACATTGTACATGGTAAGCTCTAGCTTTAAGCTAAGAAGTGAGCATCGTTTCCCATCTTGTGTACTAAATGCAAAAAGCTTTTTGTTTGTAGGTAAGGTTGTAGTTGTACAACAAGATTTTAAGCACCTGAACTCACTACTATCCAAGCCACCAAATCACTCTATCAATCAGCGACGACACCATTCAACAACACTTTACACAATACATTGGATGCTTTTCAGACCTTTATTCCTGCAGTCACTATGACACTGCATTTGCAGAATACATTGAAGTAAGCACAGTATTATATGGCAAGAGGAAAATGGATTGCAAAGATTAAATAGTGGATCTTCTCATTTCATGATTGTACCAACAAGAATCTTAACACACTGCATACTGGGTACTTAATTTCCTCAGTGATGTGAACATGTTTTGTTGCAAATAAACATCAAGAAAAACTTGTGTATGATGTAGAGATAGACAAGGGTGCAAACATAAGCTGGAGCACAGCAAAGTTCTCTGCAAGACACTTTGGCTTTGGCAAAACAAATTCCGTAATATTTAGAGTTAAAGCTTGAGTGGAGAGACAGTACATGTAGTTTCTCAGGAACTTGTGCATATATATCAATATTATGCATTGTACTGTATCTGACCACTCACTTCAAAATCTAAAAATAACAAGAAAGAGTTTACTAGCATTGAGTCATTGAGTCACAATTAGAAATGACTGGATAGTAGTTACTGTACTCTCTGATGTGAAAAAAACTCTTGTTTATAGCTGCAAAGCCATGATAATGATGGGTTTTTTTTATGAACATCGAGAAGTGGAAACATTAAAAATTTTGGCTCTGGACAGATAGGAATAGGAGTGACATTTTACGTCATTGCTGCCCTACACTACATGCCAAGATGGCGTGTGGGAGTGAGTGAGTGTGTAATTTTGTGTAACAGGGTATGTCAGGATTTAATGTTGTGTCAAATGTTACTGTACAAAAGGAGAGGGGTTTCTTTTTTCTTTTTCATACCATAAAGTTAAAGTAAAGTATAAAACAGCTGAGGTTGTAACGTCAGCACTTTGTGTGTTCTAAGAAGAAAATGGTTAATTTTTTAAGGGTGAGTTTTACACACCTAGAGACAATTAGATTGTACAAGAAGTGGGACCTACATGTTAATGTCCATCCAAGATAGGATGGGGGTGGACAGCCTTGAAAACTGCCCACACAACCCATGTCCAAAATCCCCCAGGGGAATTTGAACCTGCATCGTCTGCTTTGAGACCAAACGCATTTCAACAACTGTTAAACAGTACATTGTTAGTGTGTCACAACTTTTGAACTGAGAAGCTACCAATGCTTCCACTAATCTTTGTTAAGTGTGTTCTTTATAGTTTTATGATGGTCTATAAGACAATAACTAAAACACCATTTGAAGATCAACAAACATAGTGCGAACAAGAGGATTGTAATAATATCTGTGTTGGTACTAAATTAACAGTAGACTAACAACTACAGAAGTGTATAATAACAATACAATCAATATCGTATATAGTGAGAACTCTCTGAGATTGAGCAAACAAGTAATGATAACCAGGCAGTCATAAATGATGGGGAAAACTATAGATGAAACAATATTGCGTAAATATATGTAGTGGAAATCATACACCGTATCTTATATTCTTAGGAAAACAACATAGTTTAACAATAATATGGCTGTGAGCAACCAGGCTTCCCTAACTTAACATGCATTGACTATTGACCTTTTGAGGTAGGCCTTTCCACCGGGTATCAAACATTTTGTATAACACTAAACACTGTACATATCTTGAATATGTTTGTGTACGTAGAAGAGGAATGTTGAATCAGCTATACAATCACAGAGTCTGCATCACAACACTTAGAGAGGGGTAGTGCTTAATAATGGGTCTTGTTCTACCTGGAGTACATTGTGACCTGGGGAAACATAAATAAAGCATAACAGAATTGAGCTTTGTTGTTGAATGTATTGTCTGATTACAGTATTGAACAATAAAACAACAACAAAGAGCAAACGGCAAATGAACAGGCGGTGCTAAACTAAGATACATTTCCTGGCCTTTCAACTTGATGGGTGGGCCTATATACAGTCAAACTTTTTTTAAGTAGCCACTCAAGATCATGGCCCAAACTGTCTGTTTAGTTTACTACAGGTGGCCACTTCGTAGCCTGACTTTGTCACTAAAGTTTATGTGCTCATACATACAGGTACATGTAGAGTGCACTGAGTTGATTACAAAAGATATAAACAAATAATCCTATCTGTGTTACCAAGTATGTCCTGATGATCGATGCTCAAATTAGGAGTAGGAGTAGAACAGTGTCATTCATAATCATAATGACCAGACGCTAGAACTAGAAACCCAAATTTGATTTCCAATGTGGTAACTCATTGTTGTTAAATGTTTGTCCACATTGTATGTTGTTGTTTTTTTTTACCTTACATGACTAATGCCCCAATTTGAAGAGTCAGGCGCCAATGCCAATAGGCCAAAACTTTCAAGACTTAGACTTAGGACGTCTTACTGTCTACGGTGTTGAGCTCAGCTTTGGTTTTGATTTTAACGTCTACACCAATAATGTCAAAGGCTCAACATGCATCAATCTCGCAACATAATCCACCAAATGACCATGTGTCCACAGACATAGTTAGGGACAAGAAGCAGGCATGCAGTGAAGCTTAGACACGCCAGTCCAGTCAATTAGCTGTATAGTGCAGGTGGCCACTCAAGCAAATTTGAACATAACAATACTATGTCTTTTAAAATTAACGGCCAATTGTTAATACAATTTCAAACTAAACAATTAAATACAATGAAGAACAGTGAGGCATACTCAATTTGCTCCATGAAAATTATGAAAATAATAAATTGAAATATGAGTATTTTGAGAAAATCCTCATACCAAATCACTTCAAGATTTTTCACTATCTCCAATTTAGTTGGACCTGTAGGCCTATGTATAGGATTCAAAATTTAAATGTTGATACACATGAAAACACAATTTGTGTTAACTTGGCAAAAACAAATGTATACATGTGTCATGATGTTTGCAGGGTAAAACATCAGTATCTTGATTTTCAAAACTTGGCAGCCATCATACCGATACTTACTATGCTGGTTTTGCTCCCACAGATAGTGTTTGCTAGTTTCTGGGACACCTACAGATGTCCTCCTTTGGTATTCCTTCCATGACTTCCTGCACATGATTGCCACACCCTGGATACAAAGGTAGACACTAGCAAGTCAATAATTATTACACAAAATAAACTGCAAGTGACATTAACATTTTGTAGAGTAGAAGACACGAAGTATAATCAAATCAATGACGAATTATAAAAATAGAGTCATGAAAATATGAAATTCTTGAGGCTTAACTCTTATCACCCGCAATTATTTTGGTGGTTTTGCCGGAATTAATTCCCCTGATTTTTTTTTCGCAGCCGGGTGGGCAACTAGAAACGGCTCTAACTTCGGCCACAATAGGAATTTTCCAACAAAGTTGGTACCACATTGCAGCTAAATAGCTAAACTATGCATTGAAAATAAATATGAATGTTTATGTTGCATGAAAAATAAAATGTGAATTATTGTTTATGTGTGTTGTGTGAATTTTAAAAAAAATAACTCACCGGTTGACGACTTCAGGCCTTCTAGTTCTAGTGGGTGATAGAGTAATCCAAAGTCTAGTATGGCATGCACAGGCAGGTACGTAATCCAATTTGCTTTCATTTGATATATGATACATGGTACTGGCTATGGCTGGGTTCGAAATAAGTGTCAATGGTCTATGATGCCGAGGGGTGAAAAAAAAAGCAAAAATGTCAAGTGTCACCAGAATCAACACGAACGAGTCCTCACAATTACCACACACAACTAGATCTATATACATTATTTACATGTCTCTCCTAGAATTCAGTCTAGGATGTGGAGGGGTGGGCTGTGTGGTAGGCCTTGAAGCACTCAGCTGGGTGCAGATGAGGCCGATCAGAGCAGCCCTCGCAGACGAATGCGGTGCGCTTCGGCTGGGTGGGGGTACTACAGTGCTTGCACCGCCTGTCATCCTTCACCCTCACTACGAGGTGTTTTACCCCCTGGTACCGCTCGATGGGTCTAGTAGTGACCTTTCGTCCCCTTTGAGAGTGTGTTGGGGTCGGCGGGGGCACAAAGTCGACAGCACGTTTGGTCAACTGTGTCTTGAGCTTCAACTTGAAGTTTTTGAAGGAGTGCAGATGTTTCTTCAGGGTACATTCAGGGCGAGAAAGCTTGTACACAATGAAGGCATTGAGCATTGCCACCTCAAGTGCCCAGAAGACAATTTTCTTCCACCATTTGTGGCATCTGCGGTTGTGGTGGCCATAGTAGCCGAGGAGTTGATCAGCGCGGTGACATCCATTCATATATTGGTTATAGCTATGGATGAGAGCCGGCTTCTCCTTTCCCCGGACTGTCACGGTGCTGACATCTGAGTTTGAGGACACAACAACCACAGGCTTCTTAGCCTTCTTGTCCTTGAAGGCGCAGCACAGGATGTCTCCCCCATCTGACATCCAGTACTGCGACTCCATGTGGCCGATCTTGAGGGTCTTGGATCTGCGCCGGGAAACCCTTCCAGTTGGTCTGGACCGTCGCGGTGTAGAAGAATTTCTTCTGCAGCAAGTGGTCCACAAGCACCCTGGTGGTGTAAAACCTGTCTGCAAAAATGTGGTATCCTGTGCTGACGGGTTTCAGGAGCGTGTCAAATATCTTGACGGCGTGGGGCCCATCCCGGTCTGTGTCTGGGTCGTACGACGTGTTCGCCCCAAAGTACACGAACGAGTTCAGGACGAACCCCGTCGCACTGTCCACCAGTCCATAGCTCTTCACGTGGTACTTGTGAGGCTTCGAAGCGTTG
>JAUELK010270274.1:0-15590 GCA_031471215.1 Gastropteron pacificum | reverse complement strand
CCCCCCCCCCCCCCCCCCCCCCCCCCCCCCCCCCCCCCCCCCCCCCCCCCCCCCCCCCCCCCCCCCCCCCACAGGACTTGGGGTAGGCATCTTGTTAGTAGCACAGCTGGGGGTGGTGGGGTGTCAGTGACTATTGACTGACAGGCACATGGGATGTTGATGAAATTAAATGGTTTCAGTAACTACTACAAGCTTTGAGTTCTTCTAAATAACTAAAAGTACAAGGTTTTTCCAGTATGAGCTATGATAACACATGTAATGAGTTCATTTATGATGTGCTAGGTGTATAGGTCCATTCTTTACGGCATAACCTTACTACATAGTATTGAAAAGAAGGGATGCTGTTATATCCTCTCAATATTTGACACAAAGAGACTATCCACAAAGGATCACTGGCATCATTTTGAATGAAGGAAAGGTTGTACATAGATATATAATCATTACAGTAAGACATTGAAATATATATGTAAGTTGATGAGTTAAAGTAGGTTGTCATAGTTTAGAGTACTGGTAAAGGTTGGCTACATTATTGCTCGTATTCATCTGCAGGAGACATGGACTGAACTTTGAATGTGTGTAAATAGGCCTACATCATACAATACTAAAGATGTCATGCAATAATGACGTTGTGATTTTTGTCTACAAAAAATTGAGTTAAGTCAATATTATTACATAACATCATTGACGCGTAAATCTTATGTAACAATCCTAATGTGTAGATCTAGATCTCTCAGTTGTAAAGCAAATGAAGAGAACTGAGTACATGGCCTGACAACATCAAGACAAGAACCCCCAGTGGGAAGAAGCCACAGCAAGGCAAAGTAAACACACACCACAGACACACTGCACGGTCATCTCACATTGACATCCCAATGCAAGTCTCATGTCATTGCACATTGTGTACAGTGGAGTCCACTCACTTAAGATGAAATCTTGTTTAAAATTAACTTTTCTGTTTTTCTTCTTCTAAGATAAGACGATAAGATAAACTCTGACTGACTCATCGTATCCGGCAAGCTGCTCCCATCGGATCGTCAACATATATTTGTAAAAGGGGGCCCCGGCATAGCGGGAAAACCCACCGGGAGACTGGGAGTTAAGACAAACATTTGTTCCTGGTCCCAAGCAGACTCCACTGTATCTATACACAACAACAACAACAACAACAACAACAACAACAACAACACAGTCCATTTGAATGTATCACAATAGTACCGGCTTATGGCTTCTAGGCTTATGGCTTCTAGGCTTATGGCTTCTAGGCTACTGGTCTTCAGGTTAGTAAGAGTCTGCACATTTGGGACCCTGTTTGCAATATTTAGAATGTGTTCGATTGTCTGGCTAGGTGGTCCATACCCACTATGATACATAGTTAGTGAGACTTGCATTGAGGGGACAAAATGATGTGAACCAAAAGATGATTGGCCTAAACGGAAGACAACTTGAACTGAAAACAGCTTTCACACAAGCATACACACAATGATGAAGGCTAAAAAAAGAGGACAGCGAGATAGAGAGAAAAATAAAATGACAGAGAGAGGCAGAGAGAGAAACAGAAACAAAAACATTAACATTCCTAGCAAGTCGACCTGCATTACACACATTATGACAAAATCTACATCTTAAGGTTCAATATGCAAAACCATCATCCATGCATGTTGAAACACACACGTATGAAACATTCATGTTAAAAGTGATTCCATTTCACAACAAAACTATCAAATTCAATAATCTCAATTTGTATAACTCCCTTACTTTTCATACAAAAGTCTAATAAAAATTATTATAATAATAGCCGATTTATATAGCACATTTTCTCACTCTACAGCATGCTCAATGTGTTTTACAGCATATTACAGTCTGAGGCATATTTGGAATGTCATAAAAATCTAACAAATACACCAATGGAATGTTTCTACAGACTAAACTATATCAAATATGAGAATAGTAATTTTGAATGGTATGAAACAGTGAGAAATTGTTATGTATACTTGTGTTGCTATAAATCAAGTGGTAAACAACAATGCAGTATAGCAATGTATAGTGGTGTTCTTATAAACACATGTACACGTATAATGAAACGTAGTATGAAACATTGAGCAACATGTATACATTTTGGTGTTGTTATGTATTAAATGATATGAAACAGTGGGCAACATCTATACATTTTGGTGTTGTTATGTATTAAATGATATGAAACAGTGGGCAACATGTATAAATGTTTACGTTCTCATACATGTATATAAACAGGCATGAAACAACAGGCAACATGAATAACATGTTGGTGTTTCTATGTATTCAATGGTATGAAAGAATAAGCAATATGTATAAATGGTGTTGCTATCAAATAATTTGATGTTTGATCTCCGTCAGTCTTGTCAGAATACAAGCATGAGACAAGCCCGATGAAGCATGCATAGTTACATAAGGTGATGCATGGTGTTATTTTCTCAGACTGTCAACACTCTTTCACTCTGCATGTTCAACTGTTGGATTGGGAACAACAAGAAGACGAAGAAAAAGAAGAAGGAGAAAGAGAAGGTGAAGTTGAAGGAGAAAGAGAAGGAGAAGGAAAAGGAGAAGGAGAAGGAGAAGAAGAAGAAGAAGACAAAGACAAAGAAGAAGGAGAAAGAGAAGGTGAAGTTGAAGGAGAAAGAGAAGGAGAAAGAAAAGGAGAAGGTGTAGGTGAAGGAGAAGGAGAAGGAGAAGAAGAAGGAGAAGAAGAAGAAGAAGAAGAAGAAGAAGAAGAAGAAGAAGAAGAAGAAGAAGAAGAAGAAGACAAAGAAGAAAAAGAAGAAGAAGAAGAAGAAGAAGAAAAGAAGAAGAAGAAGACGAAGACGAAGACAAAGAAGAAGAAGAAGAAGAAGAAGAAGAAGAAGAAGAAGACAAAGAAGAAGAAGAAGAAGGGGGGTCCTTGCTGTCTTAACCACACCCTTCACTGACAGTAACAGCACTTTTCACAAGGACTTAAACAAAGTAGTGACCTTAACGATTATTGCAGCCTACTTTGCCTTTCCGTATTCAAAAGTATACAATCAAGATAATTCTACTAAAAAGAAGCCACTGCAGAGACAAAAGGAAAGACATGCGAAGATGAAAGAGAAAGTTGAGGAAATGAAGAAGAGACTTCCCCAAGAGATATAGAATGAGAGTGATGGAAAGAGACTGCGCTCATAATATAAATTAACAGATCTTTCACGATGCTGATTCTCTGAAATAGAAGAAGACAGCATTCTGGACCACAATGCCATGAACAAGATGCCGAGGACATCATGATGCAAAGCTGTATATTATGTAGAAGCTAGAGACCATTTCCAAATCATTATGAAAGATTCATACATTGCCACAAGTATAAATGCATACATACACATCTCTAGCAAAAAAATACAAGAAACATTTTATGTCATGATGCTAAATTACATGTACATTTACAAAGGCTTTGTGGCATTTGAAAGAAAGCGTGTTTGTTTTGTACGATGCCTAGTAGTAGATGCTGTAGATGCCATAGATGAGCAGTCTTTATAACTATTTAAAACAGGGATGTAAATGGAAGATAGCCAACTAGTCTGAACTTGATCAAAAGCACCTCTTTTTAGATATGCATCAAACTGGTATGTTTTCTTCTTCTTCTTCTCCTTCTTCTTCTTTCGTATGGCATGTTTTCACATTACAATCTGTAGAGACTGAGTGTGTGTGTATGTGACCTTTTTTGGACCCTGTAATACTAATTATCTTTTTAAATGATTTAACAAAAATGTTTCAATTTGAGTTCAGACTAAATCTGCACCATTTACATCCATGTTACAGAAGCATTATTGCTTGCTCTCATAGGTAAGGCAGTACAGTCCATGGCCCATGCTGTAGATATTGTTAGGCTTGGACTTACTACATCTGCTGCGGCCGTTTCATTCTCACTGTTAGGACAAACCAGAGAGACACAAAACTTCAGGTACGCTACACTTAGTCAGGGTATAAGTAAATCAGCACTGTTCTGTGTGCCCATTGAGCAAACAGGGATGTATGTTAATCGTTGTATGGTAAGACTGGTACTGTTCTGTACGTAAATTCTGCAAACAGGGAGATGCTGTGTTAAATCAGAGGATTGTAGACTGCACTGCACCGTATGTACAGGGGGGGGGGGGGGGGAGCCGACCGTAGGGGTTGCATGTTAAGACACAGACAGACAGGCACTGTATGTATATCTATCTATTCTGCAGACCAAGAATGCTCGACTTGACTGGCACTACATGTCCATTCAGCAGACAGGGGATGCATGTAAACCATGGCAGGATCAGATCGGCACTGTATGTACTGAGCACTCTGCAGACTAAGAATACTTTGTAAATTATGGTATGATACGACTGGCTCTGCATGTCAACTCTGCACACAGGGTAAGAAGAATAGAAAGGCACTGTACACCCATTCAGCAGACTGCATTCACTGTGACACATTGCCTATATTAACACCTGAAACTTTCATGTTCAATCGACTGAGTTAACCAAGCAACATTCAATATATTGCATATTGTGTATTTGTTGTTGTGAGATTGGCTCGGTCAGCACGTATGCACACACACACACACACACACGCATAAGTAGTTGGATGCAAATAGTCAGGTGGTGACCGATGAGAAGAAGTGGGAAAAAAGATACAGATTGAAAGACATTCTTCAAGAACTGAAAGTTTGAAAGAAACCTCAGTGAACATGAAAGAAAAGGAAAAGATGCCACATAAACACATGGAATACACAAGGGTATAATTACAACACTTATACTTTTACAACATGTATACAGGTGGGATAACCAACAAAGGATCAGTTTTCTAGATTGAGCTCATTACCATATGGCTGTCTCAAATTTCTTTAATTTTCGGTGTTTTACTCAATCTTCCCTTTTCTTGAAAAAGAAGACCGCTATTTATCCTAAGAGAGAGTAATAGCGACAACACCTTTGCCTTTCTTGGCAGTCTGAGAAACATCTAGATTCTAGGGTTCAAAATGTTTTGGAGGGAAAAATTAAAAAAAAAAATTGGGTAACAGGAAATTGTCTCAGATGCGTTTCTCACATTCAAAAGTAGAAATGTATACTGAGCCACAAAACTTTTTTTGTAAGAAAGAAAAAAGACTGTCTTTGAAAAGAAACAACAACAAGTATATAGTGCGAGACAATCCACTGTACACACAAACAATGTATAAAACACATTGAAGAAAACACCAACCATGACGACACCCAGTCTGCATACTTCATGCCACAAAAATAAAAAATAAAATAAAAAAAACATCTGAGAACTGAGTACAGAATGACTGAAAACTTGACTCAAGCCGCACAACACCTAGATACAATAACATAATATTGCCAATGACAAAAAGAAGAAAAAGTAACACAACACAGGCAAGGCAAAGAAGAATACCAAAGATCTGGCGGCAGACAAACACAATGGCCTGACCAGGATTCAGTTAACTCTTCAACCATGCTCGGGCGCATTCAGCGCCCACGGAAAATAGATCTAACCCAAAATGGTCAAAGAGTTAAGATTAAGACACTCAGAGAAACAGCTACGGGGGAGGGAGGGGGTTGCTGTCACATGACCCACTGATCATGTGACCATGCCAGAGCAGGCAGTCACCTCTGGGGCTGGGGTCGTCTTCCAGACGCGAGAGCGGGTCAGGGTTGAAAACCTGTCAGCTGGCGGTGTGAGAGAGGTGGACACGTCAGTGGCTGACACCAGTCACTACAAGACTATTTACCTATGTGGGGCTTAACAGTGGAAAGGCCGTGTTTTGGTGCACCCTCAAAGACGTAGCACACAATCAACAGTAACGCTAGAAGCGCTATACAATGGTGATAGCTTATTCATACATAACATTTCAACACGCATTGGTGAGCCCTATGTAGGCCCTACTTTAGAGCTTACATGCATACAAAAAATCATGTTGAAATTTAGAGACCAATTCTAACAAACATGCATCACCGACAGACAAAACTCTCTAAATAGTCAAAATCTATACATTGTACAAGTCACTAAAAAGTATCATTAAAAGATAAAAACTGTATTATGTTGTCTATGTTGAGAATAGTATAACCAACAGAAGATACTCGCTAAACAATCAAAATCTTTACATCATACTTGTCACTAATAAGTATCACTAAATGATAAAACTGTAACGCAATGTTGAGAATAGAATGATAATGGTTTAACTGAAATAACAAAAACTCTATTATGTTGTCTATATTGAGAATAGAATGGTAATGGTTTAACTCAAATAACAAAAACTCTATTATGGTGTCTATGTTGAGAATAGAATGAGAATGGTGTCATTCAGAGGTACAAGACTATAGCACATCAAAGTTAACTCTACAAATTACAAATACAAGTACTTGAATAAGACCAGGTACAACATCATGTCCAATACATCGTCTGCACGTAGACACACACACTATACGTGATGGTATTAATGGTAGTAGTAGTATCGTTTGGTTAGTTGGTCCACAAAAGTTTGGAATTCCTCATCACATCATCTAATGATGGTCTCATATCCTTCTTCCAATGTTATACTAATGATAATCATCGTTATCATAATGACAAATGAAGTGTGAACAGTACCTTCAGAAAACATTGAGTAAATGATCAAAAAGTACACTGAGACTTCAGGGAAAAGTGGGAGTGAAAGACAGGGAGATCTATGAAGATGCTTAATTTTCGGGACAAAAAATCTTCTTCTTAAAACTGTTAACTAATCAGCCATCTAAGTCTGAAGAAATGTAAAAAAATACTGCAGAGATTAGTTGGTAGTTTAGCACCTTATTCCTTATTAAAGAATCAAAAGAGCAGGACTATCTGGTAGAACTTGCAGACTGGCATTCCCGTTGCCATCTGTAAACAATAATGAGCCCATTCATCCTCCCCCCCAGGTTGTACGCTTACCTCCAGCAGCTCTGGGTGTGCGTCTCTTGCCGTCTTTCTTCTCCCTGTTCACATTGAAGGCTTTGCCAGTCTTCAGGGCCTCCAGCAAGTTGTCCATAACTCCCTCCTGGTTTTCATCTGAGGAGACAAACACACAGACGGTTATCATCATAAATTGTTCTCATAAAAATGCTATAATAATACATGTAGATAGCATTCGTATAGAGCTTTTCCTCGCTCTACAGCAAGCTCAAAGTCCTTTACAGCCACAATTACCCCGACAGACCTGTTTCATTCCAAAGCCATCTCATCCTCCTGGGAGGCGTACTGGTAGTGCTGCCTAGTCGGTGCCCATACCAACATACTGACAAGAAGATCTTTCACTGTCTATAGTCGGATACCCATTTTCCACCTGGGTGAGGTGAGAAAGTCATGACAAAGTACCCTTTTCAAAGGAAAGTGGAGGCGGATTGTTGCATCTTCATGTGTGGCGACGAACATTGAACACAATGATGCTGACGGGTGACAGGTGAAGTGGTCTAATAAACCTACATAGCTATGGCAGCCTAGCTCTCTAACTTTGGACTGGAGGGCCTTAAAACTGACCTATGTTTATGCAATTGCGCAATGCAGTCACAAGACCCCTCCGGACAAGAAAATAAAAGAAGAAAGTTACTTACTGGTGGTCATGTCTACGATTGCTGCTTGTCTGAGTCTCTTTTCCTTCTTCTCTTTCTCCGCCTTCTCCTTGGACTCCTTTGCACGTCTGATCTTCTCCTCCGTCTCTTTCTTCTTGGCATTCTCCTTCAGGGCTTTCTGTACGCACATACAACAAAACAAAAATGATAGTACTCAACAGTATATCATTCTATCTCTATAGATATAAAAAGCACTAATGTGGCGCTCTCCCCCGCTCTACAGCAAGCTTAAAGCGCTTTAAAGCCACTATTACCCTGACAGACCTGATTCACTCCAGAGCTTTCTCAACCTCCTGGGGGGCATGCTGGTAGTACCAACAAACTAACAAGATTTATCACTGTCTCAAGTTAGGAGAAAGTCGTGACAAAGTGCTTTGTCCATGAGTACACTGAATGGCGGATAAGAAAATATTCCCAAATCCAAATCGGGTTGGCACGGCTGGGGTTCAAACCCGGGACTTTTGACTCGCGAGGCCAACACGCTGACCGCTAAACCACCAGTATTCATGTAAAAAAATAACAAAATCAATTAAATGTATCAATCTATCACTCATTCCACTAGAACACAAAGCTAAAGGCAGGGTAAGTTTCATAATAAAAAGCACAATCAAGTACATGAACTGCAATATTCCGCTTGCGGACACAACACCTGCACATCAACTACAACCTAAATAGAATCAATCCCGAACATGTCCCATTGTGCCCACTTTGCAACCACCAGTACGAAACCGTACAACATCTACTCTTTCAGTGCCCTTCACTAATAAGATCTGAGAAGCCAACTCCTACCTCAATACCCGGATATTGACAACACTCCTCACATTACCTTAGAACAACTCCGAAAGACGTCCACATATTACAACATGGCATTGGTCCGAAGGGCTAAAGCTCAAAGGCTGCTGGACTAGAGGAAGAAGTACATGAACAAATCTTATTGGACTGCCTCCTGACCTGCAGACTGTCTTTGAAAGCCTTGATGTCCCCAAAGAACTCCTCCATGGTGTACTTCTTGGCGTCAAAGGCAAAGTACTTGGCCAGGCTGGCATACAGGCCCTCCAGCTTCTTGAACATGGTGCTCAGGAGGCCGTGCTGGTCCTTGGCACTGTGCATGAACTCGTGGACACAGTCAAGGAACACACACACTACACACTACACGCTGGGTGCTAGCACTTTTCTCATTCTTTTTGTCCCTTCTAAGGGAAATTTAAGAAGAAGAAAAAACGTTTTAAATAGTCGATTTATGTAGTGCTTTTCACTGCTGTACAGTAAGTTCAAAAGTTCTTTACAGCCACTATTACCCTGACAGACCCGATTCATTCAACTGCCTTCTCAACCTCCTGGGAGGCATACTGGTAGCGCTGCCTTTCTACGCACACACCAATATAAGACAAGATCTGTCACTGTCTATAGTTGCTGGATATTAGAACACTCCATCACAGACACTTTTGTCACTATTTTTATCATCCCATCTCAGGGAAATTTACCGTAATGTTATCATCTCTGATGTTTCCTGAAGTTAACAAGCAGTCGCCACAAGAGCAGTGCCACTTCACACTAGATGCTTGAACACTCTCTCATATTCAAACACTTTTAGTTAGTTTCCCTGAGATTGCAAAACACAGTATAACAGTTCAATACAATGTGAATACAAAATTTAAAAAAAAACAAAAAACACTAAAATGAAAGGATATCTTCATGGCAGGCCCGAACCTGTCGTTGGGGTCATTGGACTTGCCCAGGTTCTTCACGTCAAGCTCCAGCTGGCTGATCTGTTTGCCCATAGTGTTGATGTTCTTCTGGAGAAGCTCCGACGATACTGGAGACGCAGAAACACAAGACAGAATTAGTTTCATTCTGGTTACTTTTTTTAGTTTCCGCAAAGCTTAAAAATAAACAAACTTCGACTATGCAATCATCCATCCATACACTTGCTTTGTTTTCATTTTTTTTTTTTTTTTTACCAGTTTCCCAAATACATATGTACGCAAGAACATAGCAGTGGTCTGGTATTGATGTTTCAGGACAAGACTTTGTAGTACATTAAAAAGCAAAATGTTGTATAAAGGAGTCTTACTCTAAGGTGATGAGTCTCTTTAGCTAAAAAATGATACCCTGTGATTTAAAAAACAAACAAACAAGCAAAAACTAGTTGATGGTAAAAGCAGAAGAAAACCCCTTCCTCCATCTATTTCAGTCCTATAACCTAAGAGTTATCAATAGGCAAGCCTTACAAGAGTGGAAATACCTAATTTTGGTGCAACCTCAATGTCACGGTATACATTTGTTTAAGAATGGGGCCATTGTTGATTGTGTACCACAGCTTTGAGGTCGCAACAAAAAGATACATCTCCACTCTTTATTTATAACTCTTAGCAATAAGCCATGGACCTACTCATTCCTATCTATATAGTGCATCACAACACCCGCCCCTGTAGTCTACTTCCCCCTGCCTACCCCTGGCTGCCTTATCCACGTGGATCATCTCATCCATGAATCCGAGGACATCAGGGTACGTGGATTCCAGTGTCTGTGCCAGGAAGTGTAACATGGTGGTGGAACCATCCTGACTCTTGGTGCCTTCCAACTGGGGAAAGCACACAAAAAAACATACTCATTGGTATGGCCAGTGAGGAAACAGGCATAAAACAACCAACATGTAGCTATAATTGATACAGTATGGAAGTTTTTGAGTACTCTTGTAAAATGTACTGGCTTACGCCAACAAAGTGTTGAATAGTTACCAAAAATAAATAAGGAAAAGTAAAAGATCGTTGAAGAGCGTTGGCTTCACTGCCAGTAAGCCTCATAGGAGTTGACATGGTGATGAACAGCTCAGTGCCATACGATACTGCTATGTAAGGTGCACTGAGCTTGCTGGGTTGTATCATATGTTGTCACGATCAGGCACACGTTATGAGCAATTCGCTCTTCAAGTGGTCTAATAGACCTACAGTGCCATGGCAGCCTAGCTCTATAACCTGGGATTGGAGAGCCTTCAAATTGTCCCCTTGTTCATGCAATTGTACAATACAGTCACAAGACCTCACCGAACCAGATAACTGCTATGTGCAGTGGGGTCTTTGAGTTGATAGTGCCTGTATTGAGACAACATTGAGTCATTTATGATTGCAGCCATGATTTAGGACTGAACTAGGTGTATGGCACATCCTTTTCTGTAGCCCTGGTGTTTGAACTTGTGTGAAAGAATTCACAAAGTTGACAACAGCATGTGGACAAAATGCAGTCTATAAAAGTTGCACCTTGGTGAGGAAGCTGATGTCAAATCCCAGAGACTGAGCATTCCTGGAGCCAGAGTTGAGGAAATTTCCCATCATTAGCAAGAGCTCCAACAGACGACTGAACCTCTGACTGCCCTTCACTTCGTCACACGCCTCGGTGGCTCCCACAAGATCCTGGAGAGAGAAAGAGGGGAGAGAGATAGAGGGGAGAGAGACAGAGGGAGGACAGAGGGTTGGGAGTGTACTCATCAAAATGTTGGCCTCATCATAACCAATAGAAAACAAGGATGTGAATAGGAGACAATGAAAATATCATGTCTGAAAAGATCAGATATCCTCTATTGAATGGATGAATGATTGAATTCTTTCTTTTTCGTATTGGAGTTTGGAGGCCATAAGTCCAGATTACAAAATGTTCAGCATATAATATGAGTTTTCGAATTGAGTAGGCGACTAAAAAAAAAGAAAGAAAAGAGACCTTCAATCTATTACCAATTTACTTGAAGTTGTCACATAAATAGAATTTTGAAAAGTGTATTATTGAAGAAAATATTTCCTTTATGACAAGTACAATAGTATCTGGTGTCTTGTTCTTCTTCTTCCGTAATGCAATTGTGTGCTTTGCGCTTCGTCAATCTACGCATTGAAAGGATGCGTAATTGTAAAATTGTAGAAAAGGTGTGATGGAGAAGAGAGATGGACTCACTGGCTTGATGTCTGACACCAGCTCTGGGAATCTCATCTTGAACAACATGGAAGACAGACGTTGGTTGATGCGCTTGATGCCCGTCATCTGAAGGGAGAGAGACACGGAAAGGTAATCAATCGCAGGTGTTTTTGAAAACTTTCTTAACCAATGTCGTTGTTTGATTTAACATCTGCAGCCTCTCAGTTTGAGGTTAGACGTCTGATGACAGCTCGCCACTGCTTAAAGTAGACACAATTTTGCAAAAGAGCTAAATATGTATTCAGCCTTAGAAATAAATACATTTTTTACAATTCAGTTGCTAAACACTAGATGATAATTTTGAGACTTTGGATTGTTGACTAGTTAGTACTGCAGTCTACATACAAAATGATACAACAATGTGTAATAACCATGAGCTCCACTTTGTGATATAATAATGATTTTATGCATTCCTATAGCATTCATTCCATGGTCTTCCCATTCAGGAACCCTCAATTCTGCCTGTGAAAATTTCGTTCTGAAGACTATGATGGCATGCAATGTGACCAAAGTAGATTAGTTTGCGGGCTTTTATAGTGGCAAGCAGTTGGGACGTCACCATTAACTTTGTGCATACAGCTTTGTTGGTCATTTTTTCATCCACATTCTGAATGCACTGATCCTTTTTTCCATTTGTGCATTGAATGTATTACTCTAAAAAGGTTCTATTCCCAATCTGTGTGTGCACCCACCGTGACAGCAAACTGTTCTGCCTCGGCCAGGCTGTCGTAGTCATCCTTGAACTCTGCCAGTTTCTTCATCTCATCTGGCTCAGGCATGTACTTGAGCAGCTGTTCCAACATGCCTTCCGTCAGGTTGTCCTCGTCCACTGACAGGATGCGACGCTTTATCTCCTCATAGGGGATCTTGATGGAGGCTAACAGGATGGCTGCACACAAGACAAAAAGAAACAGGTTTTACGACACCGTCACAGTCAAACTCTTTAAACCAGGAGTTTAAAATAATTTGTTGGGCTTGAGGGCAGAGAGGCAGACAGTGTCACCGTCCTACCTTGGTTTTACCTTGGTGGGGCCACGGCATCATTGCACTGAGGACATGTTCATAAGTGCTCCGTCCCCCTCCCAAAAGCCACTCGTAGTGTGTCGATGCTGACAGTACAGGTCAGCATCTGGTTTGTCACCCTTCTCATCTTTCCAGCTAGTTTCGCCTTCCTTCCATCCCCACGCATCACCCCCATCTCCTGCATTCTAAGCGCCATAGAGCACTGAGGGTGGATTCTGCCGCTGTATAAATTCATTGTTATTATCATTCTGTTTATGGCATCATGCCCATCTGCCTCCCCATCCTCCTCCTCCCTCAAGTGATCTGCCAGCCTGTCCAAAATGTCTGCTCTATCGAGCACTCTAGTACCACTAGCCAATTTATCGTCCAGTCGGGCATAATGAGTTAAGCTTTTTTGTTTGTTTGTTTGCCTGTTCCTGACTGTATATGAAGGACTGACAAGAGTTGGTTTTAGACTGAATTCAGTATAAATGTAGTCAATAGTTGTTTTGTTTTTTATCAAGACCTTACAATTTGTGGGTGGAAACATGGCTTTGTTGTTGTGTGTGTGACATCAAATCTGCTTTTTATTTTTCCTTTAAAAAAAATGAGACTACCCATTAACCTTACAAATCATCACTTCGAAAATAATTTTTCTTCAAAACATTTCACCCAGTATTATTCTATTGTAGTCTTCCAAACTGTTTCACCATAATCAATATATCAGTTTTTTTAATAGTCATTTCTATCCATTTCTCAACTTAATGATACCAAATTTAACTCAAATTGATGTGAACATTTTCATTCCAGTCTTTCCCTGTAGTGTGTAAGTAAGTGCCCACTCACAGAGATTCTGCCCAGACTTGGGATCCAGGACTTTGAGTTCTTTGCCTTTCTTGGCAGGTCTGCTTTCTGTGGCATTGGTGCTCTGGGTCTTGGCTGGAGATGACACAATATATCACAGGGATGCAAATAGATAATAGATAGATAGCATTTACACAGCGCTTTCCCCTGCTTGACAGCAAGCTCAATGTGCTTTACAGCCCCTGTACTATAAAGCATAAAATTATCACTGGTTTATATGACGTGAACAAAAGATTTCCCAAGAATTTTTCAGGCATATGTGTCTTACTGACTAACGTAATGGAGAAGTATTGTGTTTGTTTTGATGAAGCAGAAAACTATTCATGTATACCCAGTGCAAAAAGCTTTAGACCATCTCACCCACCACTTATGATGTGAAATAATGAGACATCAACTCTTTCAATTCATAGTGAGTATCTACCTTTTCATGGTAATTTCCTCTTCTTCTTCAGTCTCGTCATGCTAATTTGAAATAAGTAAGCCTTGTAGTTTTTAAAACAATGAAATATTGTGACCAGCCAATCGCTGAAAGAAGTAAAACTTTCTGCTGCTGACATTGGGTTTGTGGACTGAAAGAGTTACTAACAGAGTTGCCAATCCACCAAGATTTCATTACCTTAACTTTTAATCAAAGTCTGAAAATGGACCTCTCCTGCATTTAAATTTGTCAATATATTCTTAAAATATACATTCATGTGACTGAGGCGTGCAAGTTCTTAAAATACAATGTAAAGCGCCTTGGGCCCACTTTGTGGGGATAAAGCGCTATATAAATGATGTTATTATTATTATTCAATAAAAAAAATCATATAAATACCATTTCCTGAATTCAGTAAATGTCTTGAAGACTGGCAACACTGTACTAAAACCCCCCCAGAACACCAATGTACAAAGTGTGGGACTTACGAGGGGCCTTGGTGGAGAACATGGTCTCCAGGTTGCTGAAGATTTCCACACTCTCAAAACTCTCCTCTTGCAACTTTACCCAGATGGACTCCTTGTCCAGGTTTCTTGCATTGATCTGTCAAATTACATTCAGGGGTCAGTTGGCTTGTGTTTGGTTTACACACACGCAAAAAACCCGCATCGACCCTGCTCATTCACCCAACTGAAGGCACTGCGACCACCCATATGAAACAACCTCTCACCTCCTCTTGGAAATGCCCAGCGCTCACAGTAGCAAGGCAGATTTCCGTCCCACTGAAACCAACAACCCACAATGGACCCCCCAACCAGCTCAGACAGTCATACAAGTTCATAAGACTGGCATGGGCCGACAAGAATGAATTACTCCAAGACAGGGAATAGCAACAACAACAATAATTACATTCATCAGTCAGTTTAGTTCTCTTTGGTTTACACAACAAGTCACACAACATCCTTCCTCCACTAAAGCTTTTACTGAGAGTCAAGCTTTTCTAAGTCAATCACTTTTCAAAACAATATGAACAATTGTGTATTTTTAGTATAGGTAACTATGTCCATGTGCCGCCTAAACTATGATATGTATTACTGTAGTAATGGCTTTCCTGTATTTGATGAGGGGAAAACAAGTCTTCATCAGCAGCAAATCATGCGCGTTAGAGTACTACTCAAGTCTTGAGTGATCCAACTTACTGGAAGAAGAAGAAGAAGAAAATATCCTGAAGTGGCCCAGTTGAGTGGAGCTATGTCTTAGCTTCGTGAAAATGTGGAGCCAAGAACACTGAGGCAAGTCTCCCTGAGAAAGGACCGTTTGAGTCTCACAGTACTTACACCCCTGGCGATACTTTTTAGATCATATAAGAGGTGGGACCTACTTTTTAACGTCCGTCTCCAATAGGACGGAGGTGGACAGCCATGACAACTGCCCATGTGACTCATGTTCAGAATGCCCTCATCAGGATTTGAACCCAGGTCTCCCACTTGGAGACCAAACTCGCTAACCCATATAATATTAACCATTCGGCCATCACGAAGCCCTACCAGAGTTTATTTGTCTCAGAAGGGACGAGAAATAAATGTATTAAAAAAAGAGTAGACGTAGAAGCAAAAACTATAGTAGCTGGTCTCACTTTGTTCCAGTTGAGTCTCTTGGTTTGTGTGTTGGTTGAGTATTTCTTCTTGGCCTTCATGCCGTGAGGCATCTGATTGGAAGGGGGGGTGGGGGCCATGCCG
>JAUELK010270163.1:0-13561 GCA_031471215.1 Gastropteron pacificum | reverse complement strand
CCCCCCCCCCCCCCCCCCCCCCCATTGGAATTCTTAACATGGATCAAAAGGGCAGTTCAAACGATTATCAATCTATGCCTTATATCAGAGATGGATGACAAAGGTCTAACCACTGACATGACCTAAAATGTGTCGCTTGGACAGAAAACTAAAATAAAACTCAAAATCTTAAACTACCTGTTCCAGTCCCGAGTGAATCTGGCCAACAGTCTGAGATTGCATGGTTGTTGTAGGAAGGGTGGCAGACCAGATGTGTTACCAACTTCCATGTCCAGGGGCAGGAAGTTTGCACTCAGAGGTTGCTCATCCTGGGGATACAAAGTGGACCTGTGTCCATGTATTGTAAAGACAAGACTAGATAGTATGTTCATAAAGCTTAATCCCAGTCTACAGCAAGCTCAAAACAGCTTACAGCCATTATTACTATTACCCTCAACAGATCTGATATATTCTATAGCCTTCTTAACATCCTGGAAGGCATACTGGTTGGTCTGCCTGATCAGTACCTGGTCAGACATATTAATGAGGCATTTCATTGTCTGTAGTCGGGTACATTTCTAGTACCTGGGTGGGGTGAGAAAAGTGTGACAAATGGAGGAAACTATCAATAATAATAATAATAATAATAATAATAATAACATCACTTATATAGCGCTTTATCCCCACAAAGTGGGCCCAAAGCGCTTTACAGCATATCATTACCCCGACAGATCTGTTTCATTCCAAAGCCATCTCAACTTCCTGGGAGGCATATCAAGTCCTTGGTAGTGTCATAAGGGATAGCTTTATGGGATTATATAAATAAGTATGAAAGTCTGTGACAAAGCCGGGACTTACCTGATCGTAGACGTAGATGCGGCCTGTGTACCGACTACAGCTGAACTTCAAGATGGAATAGACTGGCTCAGATTTCTCTATGTGGTCCTCTTTGACTGTACCATTCCTTGGTGCCGTGAGGACATCGTTGGTGGAACAGCCATCTGCCTGAGTTACAACTTCATTGGTGTTACTTTTTGAATAGCTGCTCCCTTCATCAGTCTGAACATAACCAACAATGCTTGGATTGTTCTCTTTTCCCACAGTCTCTTCATCCACACAACTACTGAAATTCCTTTCTTCCTCCATCTTAACTTCGTTGGAGCCATTGCTTGAATTGTTCTCCTTATCCACAATGACTTCATCCACACAACTACTGAAATTCTCGTCTTCCTCTGTCTTTACACCATTGCCAGTACTGATGGTTGTACCCTCTAACTGTACAGGGACTTTACACATACCTTGGTCTACACTGTCCAGGATCATTTTTTCATCACTAGACTCTGTACAACTGATCTGCCGAGTTACAGAGCCATCGGCGATGAGACTTACAGCTGAAGCCTTTTTGTTATTGTCAATACCCATTTCCATAACCCCTTCGTCACAATCCTCTTCATCAAATAACAAAGGGCTATCAGATCTGTTATCCGCCTTACATATTAGGTATCTGACTTTGTTCTGAGAACTATTCTCAGAAGGCAGTGTTATAGATCTATCTGTTTCACCACAATGTGAGGTTATAGATTGTACACACTGTACACTCTCAGAGCATTTCTTTTCAACTTCAGGACTTTCACATTGACCAGAATTCCTCTTAGTTCTTGATCTTGGTGTCAAGTTAGGAAGTCTCTCATCTTTGTCTAATTCATTAGAATTTGTTGTCACAGGGGCTCTCTTCTTTTTCCTAGTTTTCTTCTTCGGCGTGGCACACATCTCACATGAAGGCATGGCACTATGGTTGAGGAAGGTACACTGTCCACATGGCCACTCATTCACAGACACATCATCTGACACAGAACCTCTCTCGACACCAGAGACTGCTTGGGATACAGCATCACAGACAGTATCACAGACAGTGCCACTCAACTTGGACTCTGATGAGGCACTACATCTTTCTTCACTCATTGATAACTTTTCATCCCTATCATGATTGGTGTGAGAGGTTGAAGATTTTTGCGACCCCACAGAAACTGCAATAGATGCAACATCACTCATTGTATCAGAATTATCTCGAGTCAATTCTGACACCTGAGCAACACTACAGTTTTCTCCATTCATTGATAGACTTTCATCCCTTTCATGATTTGTGTGCAAGCTTGAAGATTGTTCTGATCCCTCAGTTGTGTGAATAATCTCAGACATTGAACACACAAGGCCTGTTCTACACTTTGTGGAGGAGTTACATGCACTAGTACTTGTTGCATTATTCAGCAGCCCTGAGGTATGAAGAGTGTCTGAACTGTCGGGGGATTTGGCTATGTCACCAATACTGGAATCATCCCTAACATCAAGATGGTTGTTTTGGACTGAGCTTCCCTGTAGTAAACAAGACGTGTCACTTTGTAATGAACTCCCTTTCCCATTGTTGCCTTGGCCCACAGCAGATCCCTTATACACTGAATTCTTAGTCTGTGACTCTGAGCTATCAACATCCATTGCAAATTTTGACAATTTGGCTTTCTTTGAGTTCTTTCCATGGTGGCTTTTGCCGATTCTGCTGAAATCAAGTTTGAAATCCTCATCCTCGTTGTCACTTCTGAGTACAATGACCTTTGGTAATTTTCTCTTTTTGTTGGTGACTTTCTGTAGAGGTGCAGTCTTGGCTGAGGACAGTTTCATCTTGGTGAAGGCAGAGTTAGACGCTCCAGCACAAAGTTTGCCTGTGTCAGGTGATGGGGCACTGCCTCCCTGGGTGTCTTTGCAAACCTTTGGAGACTTGAAGAAGCTCAGGATGGATGGTTGGTCTGGGAGCTGTGAACAAAAACAACATTTGTTTCTATTATACTTTCTCTCTGCGGCCCTTTGTTCAAGGAATCAAGAGGCATAAGTAAGTAAGTAAGCACTTTCTCATAAAACACTTGTACATGCTCGTTGGAGTACTACTCAAGTCTGAGTGATCCAACTTACTGGAAGAAAAAGAAGAAGAATGTAGAATACTATCATTTTAACCCCTTGGTCTCAGCTTTGCCATTGAAATCATGAAAGGCTCCTCAGATGGCAAGCTATGCCAGCAAGCAAACAACACACACACATTCCCCTTCACACACAACACAGCGTGAATAAAAGACACAAACATGACAAACACAGCACAACCCGCATAGAAGACACAAACATGACGGACAAAGCATTCACTTCCCTGTAAGCCTGGACCAGATTGGGGACATGTACCAGTGTATAACATTCCCATTGGTCTCCCAAAGGCTGTCTATGCTGTCTAAAGGAACCACTATCTCCAAGTTGACTTGACAAATCTTGGAGACAAACTCAGTGACTCCTTCGACCAGCTGGCAATAGCTCACCAAAAGAGGCATCCTTTTCAAACCTTTTACCTTTCATCATTGACCAAGGGGATCTATATCTATAATTCAGTTATTTAAATTGGATTGTACCATATTCTACATGACTTAATATACTTTTTAAAGTTCCTAAGTAATACCATGTTTATAAAAGAACTGTATACCTTTTAACATTGTATCACTGTCTAGATTATGTTACATCACTTAAGTATTGCTCTTATGCATGATTGTACTTGAGCTCCAAATAAAAATGTTGAATCTTGGATGGTTCTTCTGCTTCTTCTTCGTTGACATTATACTCAGATCTACAAAAACAAAGTTTTTATTTATTTTACTCTCCTCCTGCAACCTGCGTGGCATGAGACAAAAAGGAGAGTTTGCCACAACAATGAAGAACAAACAGAGATAATTAACATTAATCCTAGCAACCTGGCACTACTTCATCCTGGTGGGTTGCAAATGATGAGATGATTCTAAACAAGTTGCTCATCTTTATAATAAAGACGTAGTATGGTAAACATGCTCAAACTCAAATCTAGTGTTCAGAAGTGCCCCAACGGACAAGAGTCTAAGGGACTATAAGTAAGAATGTTCAAATCTATAAAACACAATGACACAAATGGTACACTTTTCGGACTTCTTTCACTTAGCGTGTTTCTTGTTACATCAATTTTTACCTCCTTATGTTGATGCTGCACTATATACTCTTTATTATTCACGTTTGACTGACATATTATGTACATGTTTTAGTGACTTGTCTATTTTGTATTAATTGTCTGAAATGCGCATTGAGCATTCATGTGAATGGAAATGCGCAATATAAATGCGATGTATTAATATCATTATTCCGCAATGCTCACTGTCTGTGTGTCAATCAGAGCACTGAGGTTGAGTGATCCCTGGGAGGCCTCCTCTGCCTTCCACATCTCAGCATTGGACAACAAGTCAATCTGGTACTGGTCTCCTTCCGCATGCTCAAGCTTCCTGGTCTTCCCTGTTAAAGCTGTGCTCGTCACAACAGTCTGAATGAATGAATGAATGAATGAATGAATGAATGCATGAATGAATGGATGAATGAATGAATGAATGAATGAATGAATGAATGAATGAATGAATGAATCAATCAATGAATGAATGCATGAATGCATGAATGCATGAATGCATGAATGCATGAATGCATGAATGCATGAATGCATGAATTAATTGATTAATTGATCTTTCTTCAGATTTGTTGAAGCCATCAGCCCATAAATCATCACATTGTGTACATGGGTATAGTCATAATAACAATAGCACAAATGTTTTACATCAAAAGACAAGATGTTACTTGATTATGAAAGGGCGATGATTTTATCAATAAACAGAAACAGTAAATACATAAACAAATATCAGTCTCTAATAGCATGTTATAGTTATAGAAGCATGTAGTAAAACTGCTACCTTGAAACATTTATAGAAATCTAAACCATGCAAATGCAAAAAACAAATATATTTACTGAAATGTTCTAAAAAACAATAATGCTTACAATATTACCATCAATAACAATACAGTAATATTTATGAGTAATAAAGCCATATGAAAACGAGAATGGTGATCTGTAAAATTGAAACTACTACTACCACTATCACTGCTACTATAAGCCATAGAATCATCACAAGTAGTAATAGTAGTTAACTTTTCTTTGTTCTCCCTCTCAGATGTTAAGGCCAGTTGTCTCAACTCTCAATGAATAGTTCCGTCTTCTTAAGGTCCCCCAAGCCTCCATAGAGCTTTTCTCTTAGGGGTATCCCTGTCGGCCATATTCTGCCTCTGGTGTCGGTAAGTAGGGGGCAGTCCTATAGAATATGTAGTTAACCAAACCCACATTATATTATCCATACCTTTTTACAGACTGCAGCCCAGACCCACTCGTCCATGGTGCCGCGAGCCACAAGATAGTGTACAGGCAAGCTAGCTGTCTGGCCGATACGATGGGCACGATCTTCACATTGTAACATGATACCTGGCGTCCAAAACAGTTCTGCAAACACAACCAGCTTGGCTGCCGTGAACGTCAGGCCCTAGGGGGAGGGGGTATACAATAATGACAAAGTGAGTCGGTGCGGGATAATTTGAAGTAAAAATGTTGCTCATTTTACACACGTAGTGACACAATCTAGGTTACAAGTTGTGAGTTTAAATGAGTTATTCACTCTTCAAGTGGTCAAAAGGACCTACAGAGCCATGGCAGTCTAGCTCTGCAACCTGGGACTGGAGGGCCTTCAAATTGTCCCCTTGTTCATGGTATTGTGCAATGCAGTCACAAGACCCCTCTGGATCAGACCAGGTTACAAGAGAGGTGGACCTGCATGCATGTAGTGCTTGTCTCTGATGGGACTGGGGGTGAATAGTTATATGAATAGTGCATCCCACCCATGTCCCAAATCCCCTTGAGAAGGATTCAGACCATGGTCATCTGCATGGATAACAATTCAGCCACAGCACATCCAGTATGATAGTCATAGTAGTAGAGAAAGGGAATATATACTAAATAAATTCCGTTATTATCAATGTTAAAGACTTACCACGCCAGCAGCCAAAATACTAAGGATGGCCACCCTTGTGTTAGGGTCACTTTGGAACTGGTTCACATACGCCTGCAACACATGATGAAAAAATTGTTGGTTACATTATACGCCTGCAACACATGATGAAAAAATTTTTGGTTACATTACTGAACATAGCACTAGTGACAATATAGATGATGTTAAAATATGGAGCCTTAAAATATCCATCCTTTTTAATCATTTGTTCTCATGAGATTTTTCATATTATGAACAATAATAATAGGATTCAATAAAAAGTGCTGAATGTACACTCTATCATCATTATCATTATCATGTAAAGCAAAGATGGAATTTATATAGCACTTTTCCTCCAGAGAGCTCAAAGCGCTTTACATCTATTACTCCCCCAACAGGCTACTAACGCATACAACACACAACACAATACAAACACTGAACACGAGTACAGGAAGCCTGTGAGGCACAGAAACATGCCTACAGCTGGGTACCCCTTTTACACCTGGGTGGGGTGAGGAAATGGTGGTAAAAAACCTTTCCCGAGGGTTTAAGGAACATGCCCCAGTCAGGGGCTCAAACCCGAGGTCGTTGGATCTCGAGTCCGGCAGGCTAGCGACGGAGCTAATCCGCCATGTGACATGACTGTGACCACAACAACATACTGACAAGCTTACCTGCCTGTCCACCCCTTTGGTGTGTCCATCAATGCGCACAAACTTGACTTGTTTCTCCCAGAGGGACTGCTGCACTCCGTCCATCACTGCGTGGTGGTAGGCAAACACCAGGAACTTCAGCTCAGAGTTCTCACACAGCATCTCCACATACTCCCGCACTGGGCCCAGCTGTGAGGGTAGAGATAAGATAAGACAAGACAAGATTAGAAAAGAAAAGAGAGGAGGATGGAACGAGATGAGATGAGATAAGATAAGACAAGATTAGATAAGAGAGGATGGAATGAGAGAAGAAAATATAAGACAAAATTAGAAAAGAAAAGAGAAGACAGGATGGAATGAGATAAAACAAGATTAGAAAAGAAAAAAGAGGATGGAATGAGATAAGAAAAGATAAAACAAGATTAGAAGAGAAAAGAGAAGAGAGGATAGGATGAGCTAAGAAAAGATAAGACAAGATTAGAAAAGAAAAGAGAGGATGGAGTTATATAAGATAAGATAAGACAAGATTAGAAAAGAAAGAGGGTGGAATGAGACAAGACAAGACAAGAGTAGAAAAGAAAAGAGAGGATGGAATGAGATAAGACAAGATAAGACAAGATCAGAAAAGAAAAGAGAGGAGAGGATGGAATGAGATAAGTAAAGACAGGATGGAATGAGATAAGTCAAGATTAGAAAAGAAAAGAGAAGAGATGATGGAATGAGAAGAAAAGATTAGAAAAGAAAAGAAAAGAGAGGATGGAGTGATATAAGATAAGACAAGATTAGAAAAGTAAAGAGAGGATGGAATGAGATAAGAAAAGATTAGAAAAGAAAAGAGAGGATGGAGTGATATAAGATAAGACAAGATTAGAAAAGAAAAGAGAAGATGATACATGAGAGCCAATGATAAAGTATTAAAAAATGTATCAAGCGTCACTTTAAGCGTATGTGTGTTTGATCCGTAAATTTTAGTTGTATATGATGCATAGCATTTCTTCATGTGAATAAAAGTACACAGCAAAAAGAGTGTTTTTGGATATGAAAAGAATAAAGGGTGATATATAATGAGAAAAGATAAGGTGATACATGATAGAATACGATAAGATGGGATAAGGAAAGAGTAGAGAGGATGAGATCTAAACTAATAAAAGATAAGAGTAGGAGAACGTATACAACAAGATATGAGAAGACATGAAAAAACACACAAGTAATAATAATCATAATAATTTATTACATTTACAAGTAGAAGAAGACAACCAACAACAACAAAGTTCAGACCTTGGCCTCCCCACTGAGCTGGTACAGTTTGGAGATGTTGGTGAGTACACTGGTGTCGCGTCCATCAGGGGTACCCTGTGAGGTGAGGTCTGGTCCCTCTTGGTGTTGATCTCCCTGACAAGCCTGGGCCCCTTGGTGCTGGAGCACCTGGCCGATGGAGGCTTTGCTTTTGGACACTTTCCCCTTCAGGTTGGCAAACAGCTCATTGATCTCCTGAAACCAGACAAGACAGCTCTTGTTAATAATAATAAAGATCATTTATATAATGCTCATCCCTCAGTCAGCTCTGAGCGCTGTACAATGACACTGTCTGTCATTCACACAATATCAATCAATGCAGAACACAATAAAAGTACAGTAGATAATTTACTGAATACAGTAGGCCTACAGTAAAACACAAGCATGGTGACAACACATGAACATACATGTACATAAATATCCAATAGAAGTCTACAAGATAGTTAGGTGCATTCTTAATAAAACATTTAAAAGCCAAATGTTGTTGTAATTGACAACTAATGGGTAGGCCTACAAATGATGTCCTATTTAAACAGTTTGAGATGCAGCCTGGAAGAACTGCAGGGGACTGCCGCCTTCACAGTTAGTATTGCTGCTGCTGCGATCAGGCACAAGTTATGAGTTATTCACTCTTCAAGTGGTCCAATAGACCTACAGAGCCATGGCAATCTTGCTCTGCAACCTGGAACTGGAGAGCCTTCAAATTGTCCCCTTGTTCATGCAATTGTGCAATGCAGTCACAAGAGCCCTCCGGGCCAGATAACTTGAGTTGGTACTGCCTATATTTATCCAACGTTTGGGACATTTATGGTTACAGCTAAATGAAAAAGAAGTATGTGTACCAGTAAGAGACAATCTTTTGTTAAATCTCATAAGGTGCCCTCATCTTATGAAAGCAAGCACTTTAAGTTATAATGCAAGATAAAGGTAATCAGTGATGATGAAAAACAGTTTGTTCTTGTTCACTCTGGATTTAGCCCTCTAAAGGAAAGAAATAATAATAATCATAATAATAATAGCCGATTTATATAGCGCTGTTTCTCTTTGAGCTAAAAGCGCTTTAACAGCCATCTCCAAAGCCATCTCAACCTCCTGGGAGGCATACTGGAAGTGCTGCCTGGTCAGTTGACTTGTGAGGCCAACGCTCTGACCACTCCACCACCAGAAAGAAGAAAAGATAAGATGTAGATGACAAGCCAAGACCAACCGTTCGCAGAGGTGAAGGCTTCAACTCAAAGAGCACTCTCTGCCTCTGTTTGGGGGGTAGCTGGGTGAGTACAACACTTTTCTCTCTGCGGATCATCAACAGGTTTTGAAGACGACACTGGAGCTCTTCTAGATTGCTGGCACCGCTGGAACACAAAGAAAGAGAGAGACTTCATTGTCATTAAAGTCATAATGTAAACAAATATTGAGTACCTTTCATGTAAAGAAAAAGACAGGAAAAAAATGATGTCCATGTCATTTGTATTGCGGTGGCATTTGATGCATAAGAGTTGATTTACATGGCTCATATGACTTAAGGGGGGGAAAGTAAGTTTCATAGACATCTTCTTCTTCATTGCATTTCATAAGGCATGGAGCATTGGTAATTGGCAACATTTGTAACATGGAACATTGTGTTGCTATCACACTTCAGACCTGTGACCTCCTCAAAACAAAGAAAAGCTAGTATTGTCCCCAGTGCTTGTTGTAATAATATTTGTGTAGAATCCCTCCCTCACAGGGGATATAACATTGATTGAGTGTACTATGTCTCTGCCCATTATTCTGAAGTGTACAGCACCTCGAGCTCATGCTAATGGGGATGATGCGCATTAGAAATGAACTCCATTATTATTATCATGGTGTATGATGACAAGAACTCACTCCACTTTTCTTTGTCTATTTTTCCCATAGAAGACTGTGCGGGCATCACAATAGCGCTCTGTGAACTTCCAGAAACTCCCAAACATTCCAGGACAGATGGCATCTATTTGAGGGTACAACTGAAGAAAAAAAGAAGAAAAAAGGATTGTGATTGTGCATGGGATGAAATTAAGTTTACCTATCTTATAGTAAATCATGATACGTTTTACAAACATGGTATAGGAGAAATTGTACTTCAGCATCCCATAAAAAAACATGTTCCCCCTCTTCTGCAATAAATCTGATTCCAAATCCAAACTGAAAATAAACTTGCACCTTTACTGAATGCCATGCTAATGAAAAGAGTCCAGCTAATTCTTTTTTTCATTGGGATATTTTGAGTGCACCAGTGATACATTACTAGATACATCTACATCGTCAAGTAATTAGTAATTCTCTACCGAAATCTACATCGACAAGTAATTAGTAATTCTCTACCGAAATCTACATCGACAAGTAATTAGTAATTCTCTACCGAAATCTACATCGTCAAGTAATTAGTAATTCTCTACCGAAATCTATATCGACAAGTAATTAGTAATTCTCTACCGAAATCTACATCAACAAGTAATTAGCAATTCTCTACCGAAATCTACATCGACAAGTAATTAGTAATTCTCTACCAAAATCTACATATCAAATCCTTTTGTAGAAAACAAAGTGACAACCTCAACAGGTTTGGCCAGAGCTGGAGTGCCAGAGAGGAGGATTCTTCGTTTGGCCGACTTGATGAGTGGGACCACAGTCTGACTGGACAGTGTACGGCCATTCCTCAGGTAGTGAGACTCGTCACAGATCACCACTTTAAACTTCTGGGCACTTATAGCTTCTCGGATCATCTTGCTGGATGGCAGACGCAGCAGTCCATACGTGACAATTGTGATGGGACAGTCGGCTACACCACTGGGAATGGAAGTATACGATGAAGAAGTCCAATGTAATGTGTGATTTACTCCTTTAAAGTGTGTCTTGGAAATTCACTATGATAATAATTATATTGGCACATGTTCATAACACACTTTTGAACATTAACACTTGAAATAATGAAATCATCATGACCACTGTCAATTTTAAAGTAAGTCTAATATTTCCTACTCTTGTCAATATGATAGACAATTGTTTTAATTTTGTGTCAAGAAAAACAGAAAAAAAAGTGTACTAGATATAGTAAGGAAATAATAGCATTATGATATGTCTATACAAAGTGAAGTAAATACATGCAGTCTGCATCTCAAAATCAATTAGCGTTCTAATAGTGAAATCAAAAGATGGGATATCTAAGTAGTATATGAAATATATGCATTGATTGCAAGTGGAGTTCAAGCTGTTAAATAGTTTGAGAAGAGTTTTACACCTGTAGCATCACTAAATAGGTTATATATAAAGGGTGGAATATAACACCTGATAGGACATGGGGGTGGAAAGACAAAATCCATGTTCAGAATCCCCAATGCAAGAATTCAAACCAGGGTCACCAAACTAAAGAAGTTAACCCAACAAGACAACCCTTTGCTATGCACAGCCCTGGTTCAGTGGATGAGACTACAAACAAAATTGCAAAAGAAAACAAATCACTTCACAAACGGCAAACTATCTTTAGACATATCTATCTATATGTTCACCTGGCATCGGAGCCACACTGCACTAAGTTGATGTCCCTGGGGAGGATTTCTGGCAGCCATTTTTCAAGTTCCTCAATCCAGCAGTACTTGAGGGACGACGGGACAATGATGAGGAGGGGCCACTCCTCTCTGTACCAAAGAGCTACAGACAGAGCCTGTAGGGTCTTGCCAAGACCCATCTGCAAACACAATATAATATTATATACTATAATAGATAGTATCAATAATAACATGTTCTTTACTTGGTAAATTACACAAAAATAGTAAAATAATTAATAAACATTCTTGTATGAATCATTTCTCCTTCAAGTACATAAAATACAATTGAAACTTTGCGTTGTTCTTGTCATCAAGCATCATGTTTTCCAGGATCAACATCATATCATTGCGCTCCGGTCGTTCCCATAGATGTTCCGTTTCTCGCTGCAGGATCCACTGAAGGTGTAGTAGTCAATTTACGAAGATCAGTAGTTTTATAATAAATAAATAATAATACACTAGTGGTTAACCCATTCTACGACAGGGAGAACGTCAATTTTAGAAAGAATTAGCTTTCGGGTAGAGCCTTTAAAAGTAAATTGAGATATTGGTACCAGATTACATGTAGTTTTAAGGATTAGTTAGGACCTGGAAAAAAGAAGGAGCCCTAATTATTTTATGTATCAGAAAAATGCTGTTTTTTACCAACTTCTATACATAAAGACCTTGTGAAAATGACTCACCTCGTCTGCAATCAAACATCTGTGGGTGCAATCAGAAAAATGGGTCATTTGTGATAAAAACAAAACAATATATACTAGATCTATCTATATTATAATATATAGTCTACATACATTGTATTACTACAATAATTTCAATTTTATAATAGATCTAGATTCTAGATCTGATCTACTTAATAAATTATTTATAAATTCACCATTCTTTTCAATAGATAGAGAGAGAAAAATCCATTAAAACCTTTAATTTCAACAACATAATTGGTAAAGATCCTATTGGTTTTTATTAAAACCTAGATATCTAGTCGTCTTTCTGAATTGCACTGAGATTGTATTGTTGAAGTGTTTGGGAATTCACTTTAAACTTCAATAGAAAAATCCACGAAAGGTCTCGCTTCCCTGAAACCTACCTCCCATTTTTTTTCACAGCAAACTCAAGCCCTTCACGTTGAAAGGGAAGTAAGTGGTGCGAAAGTTTAGGGGGCAGTTTTTTCATAATAGCATCTTCAGGCTGTGTAAACGCCAAGTCCGATAATTCCTTTGAAGAGCAACTGCTACTGGGGCTTGGGACAACTGAATCCGTCATTGTCTTCTGGGGGTAATACAAACAAACAGATCTAATATTATTGTAATAAATAAGGTACATCAATTGTTTCCTTTTTAATCTTACTCACTCTCACTCATGTTGACACATCAGTCCCAGTCCCCAAGGTGTTAATTAATGAATGGGTAGATCTAGACCTACCCAACAGTAGGTGATATAAGAAGACAAGTGAAAAATATGACTGAATTATATTATTAAGAGTGTTGGCGAAGTGCCACATCCATTCTCATTCAGTCAGTAGCTCTTACTACTAAAACTACTATACTACTAGATCTATAATTAATTATAGAGTTATTAAGTAGGCCTACCACTACCAGTAGGCAGTAGAGTACCCAGTGAGTAGTGAGTGAGTGTGCTTCTCAGTCTCAGATTCAGAAGGTTGCTACGAAAGGAAGAGCTTGGTGGCTTGTTTATGTTTGTTTTATGCTGTCATGATCCAGGGCCAGGAGAGGAGCATCATGCAACCCATCATCTTAACCTCCTCTAGACAGAGAGAGAGAGATCTCCCTCCTTCATCATTCGTCGTGGGAAAATTCATAGTGGGCGGCAACACATAGATCTAGCCTATTTTGCAACTGTTAGCGACTGCCAGACGCGAGTAAATCATCAAGACCATTGTTTACCCTGCCGGTTATGCAATACCTAGTATTATTAATTATAGTATAGTCTTTGGCAACGGTACTCCTCAATACCAAAACCCGACAAAACCCTGCGTAACCCGGCGTAACCCGACAAAACCCGACATAGGGTAATGCTCAATATCGGAACCCGCGTGATGAGTTTGTATCGCATTTGAAATGGTTACTTATTCTAATTTCACTAATTACAAAAAGGAGACCGAATGAAGAACTTTGGTGAAAACCGCATC
>JAUELK010269721.1:0-15605 GCA_031471215.1 Gastropteron pacificum | reverse complement strand
CCCCCTTTTTTTTTTTTAGCCATTTTTTTACTCAAGGGGTCGAAAGGCTGAGCCGCAAATTTTAATCATGCGCATTGAAGTACTACTCAAGTCTGAGTGATCCAACTTACTGGAAGAAGAAGAAGAGAGAGAGATGGGGGGCAGGGAAAGAGAGGGGAGGGGAGCAGGTGGAGGAGAAACTTAACCTCGGGAGGCAAGAAACAAAGGACCTAACTCTCTAAAACATTGTGTGCTAAAAGACTAGCACAGTAGTGTCCCTTGGATAATTGACGATTGTGTACTTACCATGAGCCTATAATAATAATATTACATGTAGATGTAGAGACTGAAACTTTATAATGTACAGCTACTCACCCACAAGATTCTCACAGAAAAAAAACTGAAGAGTAGAAGATGAAAGATCATAAAACTTATTTATTTGATCAAGGCAATATTGGCAATGTGTAGAGAGAAAGTTTTAACAAAATATTCATGCTGCAAAGACATTATACAATCAAATCAGTTGGTACATAGTAGTAATAGTACAGGTGTCATGCAGTACTGTACACTTGATTTACAACAACAAAATGTTTGCTTGTCCTGTAGTGTTTCTGGTAAGCTGACTTTCAACAGTAATGTATGAGTATGACAATGACACTCGCAACATGAAAAACTTGAAAAGAAATGACAGTACATAATCCATATATCTTAGTCAAAAGAATGTTTAGGTATCACTGGAATCATCACACAAAAAAACTCTGCATCTGGCTTAGCAACAAGAGTGGGCTGAAAATTCCCGAAATAGAGTCTTACCATGTGTTATGTTAAATATTTTGTGCACAAATGATGTCATAGAGATGTTACATTTTGCCCATAAAAACCTAGTCAGAAGGCTGGAAAGTAAATAGTAGTAGTATGGAATAAAGTCTTTTTCTGATCAACAACAACTTTGCAGCCAACCCTTGTAGTTTGGTATCATTGTTCGTATTGGCTTAGAAATCATAATATAAATTGTATAGTGTGTGATTTGTTTGTGCATGGTATTCGGAAACAAGTTTCTGTCCTTTTGTTTGTTTGTTGGGGTCTGTTCTTCCTTCAATTAAATAGTGGGGAAACTTTATGATGGTTGATACTATGTTTAATTTTTAAACAGCTCTAAAGAAACAATTTGAATTCTACAAAGTAAGCTATATGCCTATAGTGGCTGACAGGAGTGAACAACCACATGGCAGGGAGGAGAAACAACAGCATAGTAGGCCTATATAATGTAGGTCATTACGAAGGATTTTTCTTTATTTATATGAATTGTACATTAATTTAAACAAATTTGTAACGTTGTAGTGTAGTGGTCACAAAGCCCCATACCAAGTTTCGAAACATTCAGACTTCACTGCAATCCATTTTTAAATGTGATCATGATAAATGAAACAAACTATACTGCCACTAAGAAGACTACTACTAACTAATCACAGTATATATTGTAATGGATAATACATGCACTACTATTAACAATAGAGAGCAATGCTTTTCCTCACTCTATAGCAAGCTCAAAGCGCTTTACAGACCTGATTCATTCCAGAGCCTTCTCAACCTCCTGGTAGTTCAGACTGTTCAGCGCATATATACTAACAAACTGACAAAAGCTTTCACTGTCTGAGTCAGGTACCCCATTTACATCTGGGTAGGGTGAGAAAGTTGTGATTAAGTGTTTTTTTGTTTCAAGAGCACACCTGGTGTTGGATAAGAAAACACTTCAAAGCTCAATCAAGTTTACACACCCGGCATTCGAACCCAGGACTATTTACTCTAGAGGGAACACAGTGATTACTAGAACACCAGATATTACTGCAACTAATCATATTATACATAATACACATGTACAGGATTCATCCATACAGAATTTGTTGCACACCAGTTGGCTACCTCACAGGCCTAGAAGTATCAGATCAGCACCTACCGAAAGATAAAATTGTTGTAGGTCCAAGGAAAGTGGAGCAGGATTGTTGAATTTTCATGTGCGGCAGTGAACATCAAACAAGATGATACTGACAGGTAATATCCATTTCTTTTTCTTAAATCAGTATTATCATAATTCTGAGGCAGCGATATGATAATTTACTCATCATGCAACATATAGAAAAATTAACTTACATGTCACATTTTAGTAAATCTGGATTCACTACAAATCTTTCTCAGTCATGGGTGACGAATTAGACTTTTACTACTACAGACCTTAAAGTCAAAGTTGAGTACGGAGTAGAGTAAGATCAGGGTAAAACTGAAAAAACAAAATGTAAATGTAAGTCCCTATTGCCAACAGCAATTAACAACAACCTCATCGTCATCATCATCTTTCACAGCAACCTCATCATCATCATAATTACATGTATCATCAATAACATCATCATCATCACCATCAACAACAGCTATCCCAGTCTTACTTACATCTGGAAAAATTGTTGTCCACAACTCAATGTAACTATGACTCAATGCATAAGAATGTATCAACTATTTAAATTATTGCTTATCACAGTCAAACTGAACTAGATCTATTCACAGGTAAAATTACAGAATTTGTATAGTGCAGTTTAAAACTAGACTATCTGTACAAAGTAAATTTAAATTACCTCATTATTTCATGAAGTGAAAGGGGGGAGGGGGTTCTGTTTGGTTCTGTGGGTCTTTTTGAAAAAGGGGGTGGGGGGGCTGCTTTATACGGACGGTGTCATTTTTTATCGCATTTCATTAACACTTTTTGTTACAGAATTTGCAAACGTTATTAGAGTTACATTGCTAGTAGGTGAATTAAATTTTGTTACAATAATGTTACAAAAGAAATATTTTAGTAGTCACAGCATTGTTGTTAAAGCATATATGCACAGTTTTTCCAGTTCCAGTTCTTCATTTGCTCTTAAATACATCAATGTGAAACTAGACATTGCTTAGGACAAGTGGCAGCAATGTCGTAAAAACTCTTTGGTGGAAATCTTGTCAACAGCAATAGATCAATAGTGACACTGTCCTCAATCATCACCATGCATATATACACACAATAAGACAACAAAGTTAGTTCTTCCTGTTCATTGTTGTTAGGACAAAGGCTAAGCCTGCTGAAGTTGTATTATACTTTATTGCTTCACTTCACTATACGACCACGGTATGGGGATTGATAAATAAAAACACTTGATCTGAATCTAGATCTAGTTCCTCTATCTGTCAGACCTAGGGATTGCTGAACGCTTTTTTAATCCACCCTAGATCTATATATACAGACGGGACACTTGGCTATTCTAGCGTAGCCAGCTCAAGCGTGACACTTGTGTTCAAACAGCATATAGTGATCGATACAAAGGACAATAAGAAAGTGTGAGTAAAGATCACACACGTTGGTCTGTATCTCAGTGTTAAAAGTCCTTCTGTTGTGTGTTGGGGACGCGCTTGAGGAGGCTACGCTTTTTTTTACAAAGAGAAAGAGACCAGTGTCCAGTGTCATCGTCTCTGGTTCTGCCACACAACAGGAACTGTGAAGTGAGTACATTTAAGTCTAATGGACTGTGTCTATGTTATGAAGTCAGCATCACATGTGGAGATATAAGTTAGCCTAATATGTGCTGCCCTTCCTTTCACAAGGAATCAAGTGGCATGAGTCAAAGTATTTACAATATCACTAGAGAAAACACTTCAAAAGGAAAATCACACAAACAAATTTCTAACTTTCATCATAACAAAGTACCAGTACACATAACAAGGACTTTTATAGAAAATAATAAATGATACGCTGCAATCTCTGAATGTATACATACATATTATAATATACAATTACAATAATGAACCTATGGCAACTTTTTTTGATATCACTCTTTTGTGTATTGCTAACATGCATAACAATATGATACAGTAACTCTATACGCTACATGACAAAGAAAAAAGTTTTAAAAAAGAAAATGAGTAGGAACAGTGCCCTTCACAAGCTTCCAAGAATTACATTTTCTTAAAATGGACAAGATCATCCGTTGAAAAAAAAACAACTAATAATTCTTCTTCAGTCTTGAGCCCAATACTTAAAGATGTACATAGTAGTACATAAGAAGACCTAGAGCGAGCTATGTGACAATGAGTGACGGACAGTGTCGTTGTAAAGCGCCCAGAGTCAACTGAGGGATGAGCGCTATATAAGTGATCTTTATTACTATTTATTATTATCATTACTATAAATAGAAAGACGGGCACAGAACCAGAGTGGATGGTAGAGTCATGTTGGTGGCCTATGGTCAACAGGGGGTTCAAGGCAGTAATATTAGTAATAAGTACAGGAGAAACAACACAGGTAGAAATTCTACCTCAGTTTGAAAGTTTTGAGCTTTAGAGTGAATGAACTGTAAGGCTAAAGTTGGTCAAGGCACAAAAGTATATGGCCTCTGTAATGAATGAACACAACTATGTAAAAATCGTTTCTATTCAACAGAAGAACAAAACAGACTACTGTAAATGCAATAGAAATATATGTGTTTATATCATAATTATCATACATATTCATCTGTGCAGTGTATCAGTCAATGATGAATTAACAAAGGATTAACGTATATATGACTTTATATGCCCTAATATATCTCCTACAATAGAAATATAAAGAAAATGCTTGCTTATCAGTACAGGAAATATCTACATGATCAAAATAATGTATGTATGTACTAGTAAACAATAAGCCTAAGTAAACACTATGTATTGCGTATACGATATGATATGTCCCAGGAAAAAATAATAATAATAATTTCTGGGACACAAGATACATCCTTATGTAAGTTCATAGATATTATTGTTGTATACAAAGTAATAGAGTCATGAGCTCTGTGTGGCAGGGGAGACGGAGTACATTATATCTTATATACACTTCATTATCATTACAGCATACAGGCCCAGCGCCTGATGATGGAATTGTGCACTCTACAAATGCATATCCAGTATATCCAGTACAAAAATTGAATACTTCAATAGGACTATTAAAAATCTATTTGTTTCATAGCGAAAGAAAATTAGAGAAGGCATATACATTGCACCTGTGAAGACAAAAGGAAAGCAGCACTCAATTAATGCAAACGTAAACTTTGTATTTTACTGGAATGGTGGAGAGAAGGGGGGCGGGGGGGAATCACACACAAAAATACTGACAGAAAGAAGAAGATCTGCCCCCCCCCCCCCTTTGTGCCCCTGTATGAGCGTGTGTAATTCATGTATGAGTTGACCCCGACACTGAAACATTAGTATAAGTAAGCCGCTCAAAAGAAAAAAGGTGCAGCTTATAAAGACTGGAAATTATTGTATGTTCAGTTCAGAAAATTGAATTATTTTTTGTCACAACCAGACTTGGAATGATAGAGAAAAAAGGGAAAACAAACAACACACACACACAGAAAAAAAAAGAATGTGAAGAAAGTCACAACCATGAAATGCAAGAAGATCCACTCCAAAACAGGAATATACAAATAGATTCCATTTCCAGCATAAACAAGACCCCAAAAAATGCTTTAGGTGAAATCGTTCGGACGCAACCAGGTGGACAATAATATAGAAGAATATTTCTTTGTGAGAAAAGGGCATAGAAATTGTACACTGGTATACAGTAGTATCTGTAGAGTAGTATCTGTACAGTAGTATGGCTGGGCTACACTTCCAAAGTCAGCTGGTGTACCCAGCTCAGATAGTCTTCATAACAGATAGGTGGCGGATTAGCTCAGTCGGTAGCGTGCCGGACTTGGGATCAAACGACCTCGGGTCGAGTCCAGACTGTTCCATAAACCCGTAGGAAAGGATTTTTTAATCACCGTTTCCTCACCCCACCCAGGTGTAAAAGGGGTACCCGGCTATAGGCATGTTTATGCGCCTCAAAGGCTGCCTGTACTTATGTTCAGTGTTTGTAATGTGTTATGCGTTGTATGCGTTAGTAGCCTGTCGGGGGAGTAATAGATGTAAAGCGCTTTGAGCTCTTCGGAGGAAAAGCGCTATACAAATGCCATCTTTACTATAGCATTGTTGATGGTCTCATATCCTTCCTCAAACTTTAGGACTGGTCCCAAGGAGTTCCTTTTAAGCGTACTTCACTGTAAGTGACTTTGGTATTGAAAACATTTCACCGAGGACAAATAGGGGAAGCTAAGTGTCAGTAAAAGTAATGCTTGATCTCAGTTTGAGCAATCGGGCAGTGCCAGACAACAACAGGTGTAAGTTTGTGACTTTTTTAAAAAGAGAAGACAGTGTTGAATTTTCACTGAGGACAAATAGGGTAAACTACGTGTCAGTGTTGGAAAAGTTATGCTTGATCTACGTTTGAGCAATTAGGCAGTGACAGACAAGAACAGCAATACAATTATGTTAATTTTGTATTGAACATTTCAACAAGAGAAGAAAAGAGTTGAATTTTCATTGAGGACAAATAGGGTAGACTAGACAAACATCGATGTTAAGAAGGTAAAGTTTTGTGGAGGTTTCCGCACTTAGTCAGAGACAGAAAGCGGGAAAGACTTAATGACAATTGTACTTATGAATAGGAAATACTTCAATCATGCAATTTCATTTTACATTGCCATAATAAATAAACGTTTGTCCCATGGTTCACATCTCACTGAGGACAAATGGGGTAAGCTAGACAGGTGTCAATGTTGGAAAAGTAAAGTTTGATTGAAGTCTGGGCATGCCGGGCGACCAATTCGTCGATGGTTGCAAACACGGCAGCCTCGGGCCTGAAGCCGTATCCCATACCAGGTACATAATGGATGAAACAGTGCCTCACAGCTTGTCGGTCCTCCTCATCAGTGCAGCTGGGGAGGAGGTAAAATGTGTTTTTTTTATGTACTAGTACTCGCCTATAGTCCGAGATATTTGAAAAGAAACAGGATGAGAGGAAAGAAGTACATATTTATTTATTCGAAGTACTTAACCGTCATAGTTAAATAGTATGACTTGAATTTCCTTTCTGAAACCGAGTGAAAAGCCGGCTACTGATTGAAACATGACCACCAAGTACCATGGCACCATCTTCCCGACGTCCATCGTCCTAAAAATAGCAATTAGTTGTTTGTGCTAATCAGCACATTATGGAGACAGCCATTTTGTATAGAAATACGAACAGACTGGCATGATTTTCTCTTATTACAACCAGGCACTACAGAGTACTCTTCATCAATCGTTTACATTTTCAAATCACGGTTCCCACTCCCCATCTCCTATCTTATCTTACATCTCATATCTTCTTTTACATCTCTTACATCTCATATCTTATATCTCAAATCTTCTCTTACATGATAGACAGGGCATAGGGCCTCTGCTCACTGTCCCGAGACCTGATGAGGAAGGTTCCAGTCTGAGAGCCTGCCAGGAGCTCCTCTGCAGACCTCCCGGAACACTCCACCAGCCACTGGCTGCGATCCCACTCCTCTAGGGTGTATGTGTCGTCCAGTAGACAGTCTATGAAGTCTGGCTTCACACCTTGGCCCAACAGCTGACTGTAGGAGAAATCATACAGTTTGGTCTGGTCAGTATAACTAGCCATGGAGAAATGGTTTTGAGTCCCTGCATGGGAGATTCTTGATATGGGACATGTGGGCATTTTATATTTTATAGCTACCCATCCCTCTCCATACACACAAACACTTATCCATCCAACTCACCCACCCACACTTACAACCCCCCAAACACACGCCCATGTACCCCTACACACAACACACACACAGACTCCTTGATAAAAAGACAATTGTCTATAGTGGTCATTAATAAAAGAACCCTGGTTGTAGAGCCACATACACACACATCAGCACACATCCCCCTGCCCCCATAACCACCCCACACACACACTCAAACTATGAACACATACATACAAACGATGCATACACACACTCAAACCACGTCCACACACACACTCAAACTACGAATACACACACACATAAACCACTCACACACACACACACAAACCACTCACACACACACACACAAACCACTCACACATAAACCACGTCCACACACTCAAACTGCAAACACATACACACAAAAACCGCGCATACACACAGAAGCTACGCATACACACACACAAACCATGCACACACACACACATCCACTCACTCCTTGATAAAGAGACAGTCCTCAAAGCGGTCCCCAATCATAGAAGCCTGGTCGTGTAGCCTGACAGAGTTGTCCCCCTGTAACTCCTCGTCGCACTCCATTTTTTGATTCAACAACTGACATCTCCGTGCCAGGTCTTGTCTCCTCCTCATGGCCAGACTGTTGTTGGCACTCAAACTGGTGTGGTAAAAGTAAAGATAGCATTTATATAATTACAGGCAGCCTGTGAGGCACAGAAACATGCCTATAGTCGGGTACCCCTTTTACACCTGGGTGGGGTGAGGAAATGGTACAACACAAAGACAGACATTGTAAGATAGGATAAGATAAGATTAAATGACTGAGCTGGTTCCTTGTAGAAGCTCCTTGTACTCAATGTCTTAACCCAACAACTGACAACTTCAAACTAAGTCCTGTCTTCTCCTCCATGGCTAGACTTTCGTTGGCACTTAGACTGTTCATACATGACAAATAAAGATAAGAAAAGATCATGTAAGATACAATCTAACGTTTGTCCCTGATATTATATAATATGACTGATTTGGGTAAGATGATACAAGATGAAAAATGGTTTAAGATAAGATAAAAGGATATGGTGAGAGATTAAATAACATGAGATAAGACAAACTACAAAAGGATGAGATAAGATAAGACAAAATAAGTTCACCATCATCCTCACATTTGTTGTTGTTCTCTACCCAGCAGGCTCATCTCGTCTATGTCGTCTTGCGTCATGTCTGGAGCGTTGAGCAAAGACTCGTACATCAGTCTGGCCGTCTCTATGGCCTTCGTCTCCAGCTTGTCCATCAAGATAGACTGATGGAAAGATAGAAAGAAAAAACAGGACGAACAATGAGATCGGACATTCACTTCACAGGCCGCGGAGATCTGGAACAAATTACCAAATGATATGCACAAACCTGATTCTGTGATAAGCTTTAAAAGATCTCTTAAGACTTATTTATACAATGATTTTCAGTATTGATGTACAACTTATTTATTCAGTGATACAGTAAAACAATTTACTACGTTTCTAAAATATTGATGTACATCCCATTTATACCACCCACACATTTTTGATATGCTAAAAAATGTGTGAGTGTGTGTGTTGGTGTTGGTATTCGCATTGTGCGTTGCTGTGAGTGTGTGCGTGCGTATGTGTGTACATAATATGTATATTTTAGTAATATTATAACAGTGTGTTTTATCTGATTTAGTTATTATGTGGTGTTATGTTCCGCCTGCAAGTGAAAATGTACATGTATTTTAGACTGATTTTTGTATTCAAATTGTAAAGTGTTTGGGAATATTGTTGATTATGAAAAACACTCAAATAAATGTATTATCATTATTATTAGAAAGAAAAAACAGGACGAATTATAATGATAGTCCTGTAATGATAGAATGGCCTCGGTCTCAGCTTGTCTGTCGGGATAGACTGAAGAAAGAAAAGAAAGAGAAGAAAGAAAAGAAAGAGAAAAAAAGAAACAGTATTCATAATTGTCTCTCAGGAGAGACTAAAGGGAGGAAAGAAAGAAGTAAAGAATTTGGTTTTAACAGTATTAATAAAGATGGTAATAAAATGGGCTTGGTCTTCTAGATTGTCCATCAGAAAAGACTCAACAGAGGAAAGAAAGAAAGAGAAACTTTCAATTTCAGTTTTACAAATCGTCTCCAATAGGTAGGGGATGATAACCATATGAACTGCCCATACAACATATGTCCAGAGTGCCCTGCATCATTCGAAAACCAGGTCACCCACTTGGAGACATAACATGTTAAACCCAACATGTTGAACATTCAGCCACAAGATGGCCATGTACGGAGAAAAAAAAAGAAAGAAATACCAACAGAACTACAACAAAGATAATAAAATAGCCTTGGAAGAAACCATATATAACAGGCTCTCTCTCTTCCTCTATTTCCAACTGCCAAGTACATGATGTCCCAACCTGTAGACACCACCCACCTTGTTGAGTTTTTTCTGCTCTTTCAATAGTGTGACATAGGAATGTCTTCCTGCCTTCAACTCTCGTCCCCTCTTAGCCAGTATGGACAGGGCATCCAGTCTGCTCACCTTCATCGTCTCTTTCTGGATACAAATAAAAAGTAGATAATAATAAAGATAATAACAAATAAAAATGAAAATAACAATAATGATAATTTAGTTAAAATCGTGACACTGTTAATCACCACCACCATCCTCACAGTCACCATAAACAATAAGAGTAAATGTCCAATCTGTAACAACAATTATGAAACTCCTCTTGTTGTTCCCATATATGAAGAAAACGCTGTACCTTTCTCATTGGATGTACGAGGTTGGTAGTGATTGTACGACTGAACTCAGCCAGTGAGTGCTCGCTGTAGTAAGAGATGAGGGCAGGGAGGGAGCCAAACCTCTGCCTAGAACTGCGAGACCCCTGGCTGAAGGAAAACTGCCCGTCACACTGGTAGATCCTGAACAGACACACCTCACCCTTGTCTCTGTGAAGATGATAAGGATATTAAAAGCTGTATACATAGTCAAACTTGTGCTAGGTAGCCACTAAAGATCATTGCCAAAACTGGCAGCATTCAACCAAGTTTTGATGTATTGGTTGGTAGAGGGAGTAAAAGCGCCTTAGAGAATACAGGCTAATGATGGATTTGTGCGCTCTACAAATGCATATCCAGGAAATGTAATGTGTCTGGGCTGTTGCACACAGCCATCTAGTCCGTCTTCCCTCTTTCCAAATTAAGGGCTCAGAATGTATTATTGCCATGCCATAGGCACAGAGATATTGGGAGGCAAACTGAGCGAAGAGATATTGGGAGGCAAACTGAGCGAAGAGATGTTAGGAGGCAAACTGAGCGAAGAGATATTGGGAGGCAAACAGGCTTATAGCCACAGACAGGCAGAGAGCCAGCAAGTGAGAGGTAATGGGGCAGGGCAAATGACCCTTCTAAACAGGATTTGAGGTAAACTGGTTGAAAAATTAAGTGACTGTGGCCTTATTAGGAAGGTAACCGTCTAGAACATGACAACAGAAGAGAAGCAAATGCAAGGTTGTCAAGCGAGAGTGGCCGTTAGTGCAGGTGATGGCAGAAGTGTTAAGGCAAGTTTGCCTGTAAAAACAGTAATAAGGAACATATCAACATTACAGAGTGAGAGGATCGTGACTTAAATGTAAGCACACAGGACACAAACACTTACTTGACAGTGAGAGTGTAATTGCCTGGGACACTGGAATTTCTCACAAGGAAGGAGCCATCTTGTACATGCTCCATCTTACGCTCAACCTCGTCACTGAAACAATGTACAAGCATTTTTGTGACAAGACATTCTTAACTAGCGAAATGCTCTTTATCTCTCCCTCTATTTGTCTGTCTGTCTGTTTTTCTATCACTTACACTCTTTCTTTCTCTCTCCAGAACCATGCATCAATAATAACATGAGCAAAGACGGTCACATAGCTAGTATTGAATATTATGAGTTATACTTATGACGGAATTTAAGGGAATACCAATATATATTTCAATTTTCCAATAAACTCGAGCCTTGTAGATAAAGCTCTGTATCAGAGCAATACATTCAACACACACACACACACACACCAGTACACCAATGACACATTTCTCAAGGGAGTGAGTCTAACCAGAGACTGTGTATTGTACACATACAACATAACACGGCTGTGATCTAACCTTGTTTCTCACACACCGTGCACACTGGAGTACAATTGTTAGAAGTATATCTCTGGTGCACACCAATATTTGTTTCCATAGAATAGTCAGGTCCTATTGTAATATTGTATTATAAACTTTATACATTTAATTACAATAGGACCTGACTATTCTATGGAAACAAAATTAAACATTAACAACGGAAGCTTGAGGAAGTAGAACGCCACCTGTCAGATTTTAGATTATCTATTTATTTATTTTGTTATTTTTGAGCTTTAAATCAAAAGTCAAAATTGCACTAGAGCCCACTACTATTTTTGAAAAGTATGCCATCCTATTCGGTGCATGTTATAGGCCTCTAGTTGTATGCAAAGTTTGGCTGCCATTGGTTTCTTAGTTTTCAGTCTTCTATAGCAAATTTTTGAAAAGGTCTTCATCTTATTATAATGATATGATTACTTACCACTACAAGATACCTCACTTGCTCAGCTTTTCAGAGTTAATACATAAAATGTAGCCTACCTGCTGAGATTTCCCCAGTACCAGGACAAGTGAGTCATGTGACTGTTTCTGTTGCCTTCCTCAAGACAGCTTGCTTGGTCCCACTGAGCCAGAAAACTGTCCTCATATCCTGGAGACGTCACAGATATTGGTGTGCTCGGAGGTTTCATTGATGCCTCGCTCACATGAGTGTCTGATTTAGACACAGCCTTGTTCACAGTTTCATCATCACATGCTGGATCCTCCAGTCCCAATTCATTCCTCCCAGACCATTCCGCATTGAAATTGTAGTAAATTTCATTGTCCGAATCGTCATCGTTTGCATCAATGTAATTTCGTGTTTTTGGAGTGTGAGGTGATGGGCGTTGAGACAAGTCTAGGCCATTGGTTTGTTCATCATGAAGTTGAAGGGGGGGCGGGATACTAGAGGAGGGTACTTTTGGCACTTTACGTCTCGTCGGCCTCTCAGGGGGTAAAGAATCAGTTTGTGCATCATTTGATGCTGCAACATCTTCTCCGTCTTTAGAATTCCCATCTTCTACCATTTGCTCCTTTGAGGTTGATCTTGGTATGGGTGGGACTGAGGAAGGAGTTTTTGGTTTATGACTACGAGGTGGTGCTTCTGGATGATCTTGAGTCGTTGGCGGGGAAGTGAGAGGGATGGGCGTCGCATCGTCTACTGAATTCCCTTTTTTCAATCGTGGCTTTCGAGTTGGGTGGGACGGAGGGTGCTCTAGCTGCATGGACTTGTGTGACGACCTTGGTTTGGTGGGGACTGGGGGAGGGGTGGCTTGCGTTGGTGGGGTGGGTGGGGCATTTGGTGGGGTGGGTGTGGCATTTGGTGGGGCAGGCCTTTTCGAAGGTGGAGTTGATGGTATAGGAGGAATAGATGTTTTTGTTGCAGGGCTAGATGGTACTGGTGGGATGGATGTTTTTGAGAGTGATGTGGATAGTACACAGGGAATAGATGTTTTTGTTGGGATTGCCTGTTCACTAGGTGGAGTCAAAGGTATAGGGGGTACAGATGTTTTTGTTGTCAGGCCAGGTGGTACACGAGGAATAGGTGTATAAATATTTGTAGGCGGGCTCGATGGTATGGAAGGCACTGATGATTTTGGTCCTGGGCTTGACAATATAGATGTTTTATCTGGTAGGGAAGGTGGTACACATGTCGGTGTTTGCTGCTTGGGATGAAGGGGAGGCGGGGTCATAATAGGTGCATGGTCAGGGGGAGAGGCCAAATGTGAAGGGTTAGGGGGAGAGGCCAATGTTGAAGAGTCATCAGGGTTTGAGGACAATCTGCCATGACTGCGTCTCGGCACAGGTGGGGGCGTGTCCAAGCCTATGAGATCTGATTGGTCACTGGATGGACACCTGGGCCTGGGAGGGGGTCTTTCTGGCCGAGGGGGGGTGTCAGTATGGTTGGGAAGGGATGGAGCAGGTCGCTCTGGTGGTCGTCTCTGAGACATGATGGCTCTTGCGTTGTGACAAATTCTTGCACTTCTACTTTCACTTGAATACCTTGAGGTCTAGTTCGTTCACTCCACTAGTTTCATTTGTGCCATCTGATGAAAGTGGAATATAAAGAAAAGAAAGGTCTGTGTAGACCTAACAAATGACTGCCGATGCAAATTCATGGGGTTGGTGTAAATGGAAAGAGTCTTTACTTACAACTTAACATGGTTTAGACCAGACAGATAAGATTAAAAGAAAGAAAGATACAACTATCCTAAATTAAGATCTAGTGTACTTGTGATTAGAATCTAGACTCTAGTCCTAAGTCCTAAATGTTCTGATATTATAATACATTATAATGAATCCTTACCCTCACAAAATCTGTGTAGGCCTAGCTAGTGTCTGAAATTTGTTTATAAAAATGTCTAATGATGAAATGCTCATTTAACTATACATTTTGTACTCTGTCTAGAGATGTAGGCCCTATTATTATTATTATTATTAACATTTACAATTAGGCCTAGATTCCTAGATAATATAGATTTAGTATCTCTAATGAATAAAAAGATTCTAGCGATGTTTAATATTATTAATTATTAATAAGGCTATTAATAATTATACTCACCAACTTCCTTTCTTACTAAAAACTTTGTGACTATATTTTGGTACCTCATTCTTTCTCCTTTTTAATCAATAGAATAATCGATTAGAGAGAGAAATTGCTGCTTGTAACAAGACCTGGGCTTTCAAAACCAGTTCAATTATATTTATATGCCGACTATCGACTACTAAGTCTAAGTCTAAGCACAACAATCAGTATCTATCAGCTAGATCTACATCTACATAAAGTGGATACGGGGAACAATGAACAGGCCTTAACAGGCCTCAATCATTGAATATGTCAAGTCAAGTCAAGTCAAGATCTTATCTAGATATATCACTATCAATCGATGTTCATGCTGATAAAAACAAAATGCATCAAGCCCAAGGCGAAGAACTTCCTCATCCTCATCAACAACTTTGACGAGCCACTTTAGGAGTAAACAAAAGGGGAAAGGGGAAAGTTTACAAAGTTTGTCGAAAGTAGCTTGTAGGTAGTCGCAGCAGTATAAAATGAAACATTTTGATTGTGAGTGAGGCAGTTTATTTTGGCCCAGGCCTGTAAGTGACTCCCGTGGTTCATCATGACTGCACTTAGATCTAGAATAGTAAATCTAGATCTAGATTTAGATTTATTTTTTTTTGAATGGAGAGTAATGATCTGGTGGTGAAGTGGTCAGATCGTATATTCTTATCCACCACCAGGTGTATTCTTGGAAAAGGTACTTTGTCACGACTTTCTCACCTCACCCAGGTGCAAAATGGGTAGTGACAGATCTTGTCAGAATGTTGGTACGGGCGCCGGCCAGGCAGCACTACGCGCCGACCAGGCAGCACTACCAGAATGCCTCCCAGGAGGTTGAGATGGCTTAGGAATGAAACAGGTCTGTCGTAGTAATATTATGCTGTAAAGCGCTTTGAGCTCAAAGAGTAAAAGGGCTATACATACATACTGGATACTGAATACACTATGCATTTCGCCGCCTGGGTACAACAACACGACAAGCGCCAAATTGCAATTTTACAGGAGAGCCAAAAAACAAGAGCCCTAGTCGTAATTTTGCACTAATGTTTCTGAGGAATTCTGCGACAAGAGCCATAAGAAACTTGGGTTGGGCACTTTATTGTTAGAAAAGACAACAAAGACATGAGTGAAGCATTCTTATCATATTAGTAAATTAGTACCAGTGCTCCCGATAATGTTCTGTCTTGAATGAAGACACAACATTCTTGACTTCTTTTGGTGATCACTTGGAAAAGGTGTGAGCACGTTGGCCAACCTTGCTGGTGAC
>JAUELK010269610.1:0-15610 GCA_031471215.1 Gastropteron pacificum | reverse complement strand
TTTTCGCCAGATTTCGCCGGGTTCCGATATTGAGCATTACCCTATGCCGGGTTTTGTCGGGTTACGCGGGGTTACGCGGGGTTACGCCGGGTTACGCCGGTTTACGCCGGGTTTTGCCGGGCTACGCCGGGTTACGCGGCGTTTTGTCGGGTTTTGGTATTGAGGAGTACCGCTATTTGTAGACACTACATGTAGTATTCGTAGTCTTGAAGGCCCTAATCGATACTCTTGGCCTACTTGATACTTGATAATAACGGATACAGGGGTACCTAAGAAAATAAGTAATCATCCGAATAAAAACACCCATCAGGTATCAAGGCTTACCTTCTTTCATTTCTATCCACGAATCAAACGAAAAAAATACGATTTTTTTGTGTACACATTTTGAACATCATTGTCCACATTTTACGTGAAACATAAAGTATGGGCACAAACTGAGACATGCAAGTCTACTTTAATTGACAGATTAACATTCTGAAAACGAACACAAATATGTACGTTTATAATTATAGCCTAGAAACTAGAGAAGAAATAATGTCTGAGATAAAATAATGTTTATTTATTCTTTGTATTACAGTATTCAACTGCTAACCTAATGGGGAAGAGAAGAGGCCTTTTGGCTACAAGTATAAAAAGTCATAATAATAGTGACTTTATTCTTTTTCCCATAAACGAAAGATCCTTATCTTTTCCAGATCTAGCCTCAGCCTAGATGATCTAGAATCTAGATTAGATCTAGATTTCTAGATCTTCTTCATCCCTGAAAAAGTGATTCAATACCAGCTCAGGTAAAACAAGAAAAGAATGAATGAATTTTAATCATATCTTCTTATCAATTATCAATCAATCAACAATGCAATAATATGTGAATATAATGTTCAGTAATTGATTAATTGGCAAATCTTTCACTTTCTTTCCTTCAGTCCATTGCGGTTTTGACCGATTTAATTACCCTCAATATCACCTCTGTCGTCAGTCAGTGCAGTTGAATTATAAATAGACTTTAATTTAAGTTTAAGCCTAATTATTCTATTAACTAACTAATAATAGATCTAATTAGTAATAGGCCTAATTATGAAAATAGATATATATATATTAGCCTTCTAATTTCTATTTCATTTGTGATCTTCAGTCCTCCTAGTCATACACATACATGTAGGCATAGGATTTATCGATCACAATCGAAACGGCTCTAGCGGATCAATAATAAACACATATAATAAAGTACAAGTTTTTTATGCCTGCCCATACATAACAACAGAACACAGTCAGTGACAGACAGTGCCGTTGTTTTGAAGGTTTTCTTCACTGTGGCTTACACCCCAAGTTAATGACACAATTGAATATAGACCTAAGCTAGATGTTTTATTCTGCTATGATCAGTGCTAGGCCTTTTTTGTGTGTGTGTTCTGATTTCAATCTTTTTCTGTTTTATCTATGCCTACACATTGGAGATTTCTCAACAAAGTTTTATCAGATGTAGAATAGATCTAGATTCTAGATCTAGATCTACTAATACTTTACATATACTCTGAATGTCTGAAATATTTTGTCTTGCATTTTTTTCAGAAATATGGTGGCGTCATAGACAGCCCACCTAATTATGGCTCGAAATGCAGGTCGACAATGGACCTGGAAACTGTTGACCTTCATCACTGTCTTGTATTTGTTGGTGGTGTGGTTGGTTTATAGACGTGTAGACAGAACCCTAACACACAAGTACAATTCAGGGCATGTCTTCAAACCTAACATTATCAAGGTAAATTAGAATCAAAATACAAATTAATTTTGTTTTCAATCTTGATCCTTTTTTGCATCATTTAAGTTCAATCAGTTTTCAGATTAACTTGATCACTTTTAACCTAGAGGATTCACTTTTTGGGGTTAAGCTCAAATTGTATCATAATAATACATGATTTTGAAGTGACTTGTTGTTCATGTTTCAAATCTTTAAAAAAATGTTTTTTAAAAGAGTATAAATTGTGTGCTTTGAAAATTCAAAGATTCATTGTGACAATCTTTTTAAAAAATGATTATGTTATGTACAAACAATTCAGACTACAGTATTTTTATATATGTTCATTGTGGTCTTCAGAATTCACTAGAGCTATTCAGCAAAGAATGCCCAATAGCTCACAAGCATCAACATGGGCATGTCTCAGGACCTTTAAAAGCTGACCTCATCACAGATCTGAAGCCTGGGATGTGTCCAGCAAAAGCAACCCCACTTGAACCAGATATCCAGGTAATCAAATGTAGAAAGCCTTGCATACATTTTTACCCCCTTTGTATGTAATTAACAGGAAAAGTAACATGCTCTTTGGATGACAACATTAAGGGTTAGCGCTTAATTCATAGTTTCCATTCATTTCTACAATCTATACAAAACTAAGATACAGCATATTTCTTTGGAGACATGCAGATGATATCATGATATTCTCTTGTCCTTCTATCTTTGTAGGTAATGTAACTCTTTACTCTTAATGCAAAAGTTTTCACCTTCACATTAGTTTTTAGAATTAATGTTTTTCTGTGACACATGTCTGAGAGCTGGGAATCACTCTTCATCTTTAAACACTGAATGTACTCTCGTATCTCCTCCAGATGGGTAAAGAATGGTCTTCTATCAGCGTGAGTTACCCTCAGTACGTGTACACTGTGAGTGGCTGGATTCAGGTGCTGGATGTGCCCAGCTATAGTCCAAAGCCTCTCAAAGTCATTATTGTACCACACTCCCATCAGGATCCAGGTGAGAATTTTGTGTAACTGTGTGCACCCTTTCTTTATCTCACCACATACCATGTTGAAAAAATGCTATCTATGTTACGATGCAGAAAAGGTAATTCATTGTTTAATCCCTTGCATTGTATGGTTGTTGTTTTTTCCATTTTCATTCTTTGCTGACTTATTGGCATCCAGTTCCAGTGGAATTAAAGATGGTGTAAAGCTATTAAGACAATCTATTACATTTTGAAGCCCTTTTTTCTAGTGATTTTCTTTTGAAAAACATGGTAAACAGTATTGTGATAACTGGCAACTTTTTGATGGGCATAGACATTTTACTTAAAGCTAGAGGTTGTGTTATGACTCCGGTTAGCAAAATGTTTCATATTGCTTTAATTTTATTTGCTATCATCCACCAGGTTGGAAAGATACCTATGACGGTTACTATAACACAGAGTCCAAAGCAACTCTTGACAAAATGGTTCAGTCCCTGAGTGAGCACAGAAACTGGAAGTTCATTTGGTCTGAGATCATCTTTCTGCAGAGATGGTATGCAGAGGCATCTACTACCAAGCGAGAGCAGCTGAAGCAGTGAGTATTGTGGTATATGGAGGTCTACAATGGTTGTGCTGTATGATTGTGTCCATGTTAAATGAGATTTTGTATTAAGTGGGTGTCATGTGGAAAGCTGTTCTTAAGACCACTTCAAGATAACATGATTGGCTGTTGAACGTCCAAGATCTTTTAAACTTTGGTTGCTTCTCCTTTTTGCGTAGTATCACTATATTGGTTTTCATGGGTCTCATTTCTTATATTATTTTGAGATTGTCTTGCAGAGAAATGTTATGCATGAAAATCCAATGATCATCAGAACTTTTTCCAGAAATCGCAAGTTTTTTTTTCATTAAAAAAAAGTTCAGTCTCATCTGATAAAACATGTTTTCTTCCTGTTGGATTCAGGATTCATCTGAGGTTTCATTAAAGTTCGTTTTACTTTTGTCTTTTATGTAGAAACTGAATGAGAGTTATATTCCCCTTTTTGTGTAGAATTCTTCGAGATGGTCAGCTTGAGATTACCACAGGTGGCTGGGTAATGACTGATGAGGCTGTGTCCCACTATGCTGCCATGTTGGACCAGCTCATAGAAGGACATTTGTGGATGCATGACACATTAGGTAAAGGGCACACACACACACACAAAGACTGGGAGACACAAAGTGTTTTCAGGAAAATGTTTTTAAAAAAAAGAAAAAAAAACGTATGGATTATACTGCCATTTAAAAAAAAAAATTAAATAACTGAACAGTTTAAGATTAATTTTATGTAGTGTTCAAAGAAATTTTACGATGAAATAACATTGTCTCTGAGTGGCATAATTTTTATCACCATAATATAATAGTAACCATTCAATTTAGTTTCATGATAATACATGTAGCAGAATGAGGATATTTAAAAAAAATAAATTCCCATATATATAGCTTGAGCGCAGATGAAACACTGTTCTCTCATGTTCTATTATGCAGGCATCAAGCCTAATGTATCCTGGTCCGTGGATCCCTTTGGCCACTCTCCCACCATGGCTTACCTACTGCAGAGATCTGGCATCAAGCACATGGTCATACAGCGTGCCCACTTTGCAGTGAAGAAACACCTAGCCTTGAGGAAAAAGCTGGAATTTGTGTGGAGACAGGCTTGGGGTGAGCTCGGACCTCATACTTTAGATTTTAGTATTCATGAATTTCTCTTAAAAGTGCTTACAGAGGCTGCTGCAAATCTATATTTCTATAGAAGTATGAACTACACTTCGTTTCATAACATGGCACATGATCATTAAATGCTGTTTAGAGACATCTTCAGACAACATGTTCTTTTTTCTAGAAATACTAATACTTCATTCTATTATTTTAGATGAAATCAGGGTTGTCTTTTTTTCCCCTTCAAATGTTTCTTTCCTTTCCAAAAAGTCACACTGAGTGCTTTGTATTGCCCCCAGTATCAGATGTTTAAAAAATAACATCACGCAACCAACATAGTGTAACTTGACTTGACTAGTGCCTCTTGATTCCTTGTGGAAAAAAGGCCGCAAACATGATGTGTAAAATCGTGTCATATCATTTTCCTCTCAGATGCCAGAGAGGACACAGGCATATTCTGTCACATGATGCCATTCCTCTTGTACGCTATCCAATATTCCTGTGGCCCAGACCCACACGTGTGTTGTCAGTTTGACTTCTCCAGAAGCAAGTGCTACAGGGGCACCAAAACTATACCGAGTGTCTCCGTTGACAAAAGCAATATACGCAAATTGTAAGTACAAGCGGCTCGTGCATGAGATTTCTTGTACTAAAATTCCTAGTTTCCCAAAAGATGAAGTAAAAAAAATGAAATAATGGTCATAGTAGTTTTATACTATCTGAGAAGGAAAAATAACTCCAGATCAATGTTTCATAATAAATATAAGGATTCACAGGATTCATGGCAAAGATGATTATTTGATTTTTTTAAAATGTTCGATATTTGCATAAGTCTGACATGTTACTCCACAACTGGCTTGTTTAAACTCACAGGGCTTGGGCGTTGTGGGAACAGCTGCAGAAGAAGGGAGAGCTGTATCAGAGCAATGTGCTGCTGGTGCCCCATGGGGACGACTTCCGCTATCAGGACACTGCTGAGTGGACGCAACAGTTGGGCAACATGGAGAAGCTGATGCTGTATATGAACAAAGACCCCGACATGAATGTGCAGGTGAAAGAATGTTTCTCTGTTTACATTGACCAAATGGCAGCTCTGTTCTTGTGATGTGCCGAGAGATCTTATCGCTTCCTCTTTGTTATTTTACTATTGTTTTTATCTTAGCCTGCCCAGAACAGAACAGTCTCTATTAATTATTGAATGATCCGTGTGGCTTAGAAATGTGCATTTTATTTTTTTGATTATTCTATTTATTTGTGATGGCTATCTATGAAAGAAACAATTCACAAAAGTATAATAGGCATTTAAAACCTTTCTTTTTGTTTTTCCCCTAGATGGAATTTGGCACGCTGTCAGACTACTTCAAGGCCCTGAGAGCTGATGAAACGAAGTCCCAGCTGGCATTCCCCACCTTGACCGGTGACTTCTTCCCCTACAATGACAGGGACGACCAGTACTGGACTGGCTACTACACCAGCAGACCTATGGCCAAATACCTGGGTCGACAGCTGCAGGCAAAGCTGAGGTAAGAGTATGACTGTCACAACATCTTATTTTGTTTAATTGGAAACAAGTTCAACAGATTATGTAGCACTGGTCTCAATGGCTTGAACAAAGAATAAAGTCTAGAACAATTAGGTTACATTTAATCAGAGAGCAATTACTTCTTCCACCCCCCGACATAGACACAACTTTATATACAACAGCAGACCAGTTGAGGAAAACCTCAAAATACTACTACATGGCATTGGGCCAAAAAGCAAGCACTTGAAGGCCACTGGATCAAAAGAAGAAGAAGATGAAGAAGAAGATTACTTGAAGGAACAGAAACATGTTTGAAATCCATTTTTCCAACTACGGGTACATCAGCACGTTTTCAAGTTACACATCTTTTCAGTATGTTTGTTTAAGCTCATTATAATTTCAGTATTCAAAGCACATATGATAAGCTGTACATCTCTGGATCCCCTCAGATGGGCAGAGATTCTGTTCACTCTGACATGTGCGTGGTTAGAGCACGACCTGGCCCAGTCCTACCTGTCCAAGGCCCCCAGTCTGACCAAGGCAAGGCAGGAGCTGGCACTGTTCCATCACCACGACGCCATCACTGGCACAAGTCGCACAACTGTTATGAAAGACTATGTCAAAAGGTTAGTCCACACTGTTTGTTTGGTGAAAGTTTTATTTTTTAAATTTCACAAGTCGCACAACTGTCATGAAAGATTATGTCAAACGGTTAATCCACACTGTTTGTTTGGTGAATGTTTTATTTTTAAAATTTCACAAGTCGCACAACTGTCATGAAAGATTATGTCAAACGGTTAATCCACACTGTTTGTTTGGTGAAAGGTTTATTTTTTAAATGTCACAAGTCACACAACTGTCATGAAAGACTATGTCAAACGGTTAATCCACACTGTTTGTTTGGTGAAAGTTTAGTATTTTATGTTTTTATTGTTGGAGCTAAGGTTGTTGTTAATTGATGTGAAGTGTTCTTCAATTTTCTGTGTTTTAGATGTAGCTGTTTCTATCAAATGTTTTGTGTCAACGCAAAATGAAATTCATGTAATTTTTACGAAGGTTTGTTTCTTACTTCAATGTTAAAATGAGTAATGCATATTTCTGATTTTCCTTTGTGTTTTTCTGTACTTTTACCCTTATTTTCAAACATGCAGATTGTTGTTCATTTTATTACTAAAGTTATTAATGTTGTATATATTATTTACATCCAAAAGGTTGTCCGAAGCCATCAAAACAACTGAGAGCCTGTTACAACTGTTGGTGCTCAATGCTGTCTCCAAGAAGCCATTCTCTGCCCAAGTTGAGCAGACTCTGACACGTTTCTCTGAAGATCAGCTACTCAAAGAACGCAAGAGCTTTTGGTAATAATAAATAATAAAGTGTATTTATAGAGCGCTTTTCCCAAAGAAAATAATCTATCTTCATTGTACAGACCATTCAATTAAAAGTATCAACATATTGATAGAAAGACCTCTAGAAACTCCTGGCAGAGTGTGGCTTTATGGATATAAATATAAATGTGTATATTACACACCCCATTGTCATAAACAAATTGTCATAATGATTTTCCAGTTGAAAACATTAGATTGTATTATATCAGTAATATCCTTATGTGGTGTTGAATGGCCTCCATCTGAGCTTACTTTCAAGAGAGAGAGAAAACTCCTACCTGGTGGTGAATAAAAAGAGTATTATTCTGTCAAATTCAAGTCCACACCCCTAGACCAGGATTCAAACCTGGAACACTTGACTTAAGAGACTGACCAATTGACCAACATGTTAGCCCAATGTCATGTACCTCCCATAGGAATTCATCGGCTTGGGATAAAACAACAGCAACAAGCTACCATGGGATTTCTTATATGATTACTCACTACACTTATTCTGTTTTCCTTTGGTCCAGGCATGTAGTGGTCAGCAATCCCCTGACTGTGGCTAGTGTGAGAGTGGTCAGTGTGAAGGTTCTCCAGCCCTATGAGGTCACTGACTTGAGTGGACATTCTGTGCCATCCCAGATAAATCCTGTGTTAGGGAAGTCACTGGCACCAGATACCAACCTCTTTGAGGTAAGTAAAATACACAAAAAAGAAACATTTTTCATAGTTCTCAAAAGCTTTGTTACCTAGACTTTATATTTAATTTTTCTAATATTTGAGTAACATTTTTTGGGGAAAACATTTATTGAAATCTGATTGAAGTTAGAATGTCTTAATCAGTTTTTGAAAAAATAAACTTTGTTGTTCCTTTTATAATGTGAACACATTTTCATGTAGAATTGATCATTGTATGTTAACGGTACATAATTCTATGTCATCCACAGATTGCGTTTGAGGCCCGCCTGCCTGCTCTGTCTCTGAAGACTTTTGTTCTGAAGGAATCTTCCAGTCCTGCAGTATTTGCTCACGTCCATTTATTCAACCATGATGAGCCGGCGCCAGCAAAATTTCAGTGAGTAATTCTGTCAAAATGTCTGCTGAAATAAGATAAGATAAGATACGATCAAACTTTATTGTTCACAAAAATGTCACATTGCTTCGGTGTTGTACATAAAAACACATTTGACAAACAAAACGTGGTGACAACACCCGGCCGCCACAGTGCAGCACCCAACTACTGCTGATCGTATTCTCTCAATAGTCACTACTGACTGACTTCCATTTTCCAACATACAATCATAAATACCATGTATTACCAAAGTAAAATATGACGCTTTCTGATCTGAATATAGTGTTTCCATTTTGGGCTTGAGCTTTCTTACTGATTGGCACAAAATACAAGGAAATGATGGACAATGCTGTAAGTTGTTGAAGTATTATGAACTGCACTTGTTCATAGTATGATGATGTCTGATTGTGTTGATTCAGTTACATTATAGTCATTAGTTGCCAACCTTGGAAGTTTTACTTCACATTGAAATCATTTTTCTCTCGCAAAGCTAGACTGAAATGTGCAATCAAGCCTTCTTTTTTTTTTTAACTTCTTTTTATTTCAGCTCAAACTTCCAAGCAATTAGGTCCAGTGAAGAGATGGTTGACATCAAGAATGAAGTCCTACAAGCCAGTTTTTCATCATGCGCTGGCACTCTGCAGGTAAACAAAATCTGACACATTTTCCTCAATAACTTTAGCAGTAGTTTCACCTTTTTTTTTTTTACCAATGCAAGTGTTGCTATCTATAATTGTATTACTAATATGGGCAGAATTTCACTGCAGGGAGAGCACTTGTATTTTACTTGTAATGGAGATTGGACAGAATTTATCATTTCACAATAAGATCATCATTTTCAATAGTTTTATCATTTATGATTTATGTTCCTGTTTCAGTTTGTCCAACACAGACATGACGACATAGTGTACAAGACTTCCGCTAAGACTGTCACCTACGGGACAGGATCCTGGTCCAATCCATACAAGGACAAGAGCGGAGCCTACATCTTCATGCCTGATGGACCTGCCAAGGTGAGTGCTGGTTACATTTTACATGGTCTTGTTTCGTTTTCATTTGTAAAATGTTCGTCAATTTCAGTAAAAGTAATAGTAATAGATTGAGCAAGTTTGTATACAAATGGAAAAACAAATGTAAAGCCATAATATTGCTTTGTATTTGTGGGATAATAAAGAATCATCTTACCATGTCTCATTTTCCCTTATCATCTGTACCTTATCTTGTAATTGTCTTAAAATGTATACCCCGCTTGTGTGTGTGTGTGTGTGTGCGTGTTTGAGTCTACATATTGGTGTGTTTATAGATGTGCCTGAGTGTGTTTGTTTGTGTGTGTGTGGGGGGGGGGGGGGTGTTTAGTATGTTGTTTGGGTGCCTGTGTGTGTATGTTTCTTTTGTTGTGTAAATTTCTTTGTAACTCTTATGTGTATGCATCTGAGAGTGAGTGATGGTCCACCATGCAACATTCATTTTTTGTATAAATGATTTTGGCCTCTGGCCTACTAAAACAGTTGAACTTATCTTTCCTTACAGGACCAAGATGTGTGGTACCCTCCCATGGTGACGGTTGTGGGACCTCTCATGTCTTATGTGACCTCTCAACTCCCTGGACTCACACACACTGCTGCACTTTACAATGTCTCAGGTAGGCTGGAAGTAGTGATGGCTGTCATTTGGTCTTGGAGGACACTTTCAGAAAATATTGACAATAATCATAATAATAATAATGATAATAATAATACTAACAATCTGATAGCAAAGAAGTCAGCTTGTAGACTACTAGAGTCAAATGTCCTGGGTTTGATTTCTGGACTGGGTGTGCAGATTTGGTTTTGATTTGGGAGTATTTTCTGAACCATCCCCAAGTACACTCTTGGAAAAGATACTTTGTCATAATGTTCCCACCTTACCCAGGTGTAAAAAGGGTACCTGACTATATACAATGATGAGCACCTTTTGGGTTGATCAACCAGGAGGCTTATATAGTGCCACAAGGAATGAAGTATGTCAAGGTAATGAATAATACATTCATTCTTAAAAGAAATGCAATGGCTTTGCTGTAGAACGAGAGAGTGCCCTGTATAGACTCAGCTATTATAGTTACGTTTGTTTAAGTACCCCTGCTGTGGTGCGCAGGCCCGATGTCAGCCGGTGTGCTTATACCTTAAAGCACACAGGGCTTGCAGATGTACATTGGCATCTATACTATATGAATAAAAGGCCAACTTTGAACTTCAAAGCAGATATCCTCCATTAGTACTGCACCAAAATGGATGCGGTTTTCACCAAAGTTCCTCTTTCATTCTGCTTTGTGTGATAATAAGAATTAGCCATTTTATAACAGTTTGTAATTGTAAACAATTAACTTGTGTGATGACAACGTGACATCGTCTGAATTCTTCCATTCCAACTTTTTTAAATCGTCGAGTTATTATCAATTATCATTTTCCGGTTTGTCATCTATTTATGTAGATTCTTTTTTCCAGGTGATAATTGATCCTTTTATTTTTTTCAAGTGATTATACAACATGTAATCTGGTACCAATATTTTGAATTACTTTTAAAGGCTCTACCCGATAGCTAATTCTTTCTAAAATTGACTTTCTCCCTGTCCCATTTGTAGAATGATTTAACCACTAGTGTACTATATTAGCTATGCTAGTATTATAGCTAATTCTTTCTAAAATTGACTTTCTCCCTGTCCCATTCATAGAATGGGTTAACCACTAGTGCACTATATTAGCTATGCTAGTATTATTTGTAATGAAGTTCCACTGTTGTGGTGTGCAGGCCCCATGTCAGCTGGTGTCCATCTCCACAATGTGGTGAACCTCGCAGGCCCTGATTGGGACAACACAGAGCTGGCTCTCAGGGTGGTCTCTGATGTGGTGGCCCCAGACAACTCCATCTGTGTGGACCTCAATGGATTCCAGGTAAACTCTTGTCATCATGGTGGTGGTGGTAGTGGTGGTGGTGGTGATGATGATGGTGGTGGTGGTGATAAGGATGATGATGATAGTTCAAGTAGTCATGATGGTGATAGTAGTAATACAAAAAAGTAGTAGCCTACTAGAAGAAGTACCGTAGTAATGGCAATATTAGTAGTAATTGTGGTAGAAGTAGTAGCCACAGCGATAGAAGTTGTAGTACATGTAGTAGTGTTAAAGTAGTAGTAATTTTGTTTATTGTTTTTATTGAGGACTAGACTAGAACATCCATAGTGAACCAACATAGTATAACGAGGTTCCTGTTCCCTTAGATGCACAAGAAGAAGTGGCGTTCTAAGATGCTGATACAAGGCAACTTCCACCCGATGACTACCATGGCTTTCCTAGAGAATGGTCGCCAGGCCCGCCTCTCCCTCATCACGTCCTCCTCCAGGGGGGTGGCCTCTCTCAACCAGGGTAGGTAGCGTATAGCTTCATGTGCTCTCACTTACTTGTTCCCTATGCATGTAGTGTAGGCCGATGTATTCATTGTCTCATATAGATATAGAACAGTGATGTACACCTGACAATGAATGAAGTGTATCTTGTCTTATCTTTGTCGATGGTCTATGCTCCTCTCTGAGCTATGGGCCTAAGTAAGGAAGTAAGTTGTCTTATCTTATCTTATCTACCATCAACCATAAATAGGGAAGTCTTAACAAAATGAGGATAAAGTGCTATATAAATGATGTTGTTATTATTATTATTATTATTAGATGGATAGGCAGAAGCATGTCATCGAGGCCAGACTTTGCTCTTTTTGTGTACAGAAAGAGTTTTAGAAATGGATTTGTTTCATTTCTATCAGTCAGTGTGGTTCTGTCTGAGTGTCAAAGTCAAAGTGACTATTCCCAAACTAGCATGCATGTGTGGCGTGTGTAGATTAGAGAATTATTCTTTGTGTATGTTTGGACAGGCTGGTTGGAGGTGATGTTGGATCGCCGGCTTATGCAGGATGACTGGCGTGGTCTCAACGAGGGCTCTCATGACAACACGGCCACACCCTCACACTTCATTCTTCTGCCTGAGAGGAGAGATTCCCCAGGCCAGGTCAGTGGCTTAGTGCTCTCAACTTCCTTTATGTGCTCAAGTATTTTATCACTATCTTCCATGGTCGTTATTTTTCTGGGATGTCCTGCGATCCAACAGGGAAGATTTCTGGTCTGACGTGTCCCCCGGAAATTACGATTAAGTGCATCATTTTTTTTCTGAGATGGGTTGGAGAAAATTTAAGATTTTTATTTCTGGGTTGGGACAATTTTCCATTCATTAACACCCATGTTTGCTTCCTTGTCTTTGGTTCCACCGTGATCTTTGTCAGTGTCTTGATTTGTTTTGCATTTTTTAAAGTGTGAAAGTGACAAAAGCTTGAAGTACTTTGTGTTGAAAAGAAAATTCTTACTTTGCCTGCTTTATGGTGGTTCCTTATTGCACTATCCATAGTTTCACAAACAAATGGATCTTTTATTATTTCAATGGCCTTTTTTGATCATAGTATGTGGAATCAACAACAAAGTTTACATACAAAGAGTTATTATATATGAAACAAGCCATAGGCCAATGCACTGTCATAGTATGTGGAATCAACAACAAAGTTTACATATAAAGAGTTGTTATTTAAGAAACAAGCCATAGGCCAGTGTATTGTATACTATGTACCCCCCCCAGACCACAGGCCCAGTGTGCCGACCGTCCACCCTGGCCCACCAACTGTCCAGCCTGTTGAACCACCCAGCACACCTGGTGGTGTTCGGTGGAAACCACACCAGCCAGCTCCTGCCTCACAGGCAGTTCCTCAAGGAGGCATGGCCAGACCCGTTCACTCTGGTGTCCCTACGGCACAGAGACAGGGCTCTGACAGGCGGCCAGAAGAGGGCGCTGTTAGTGGTGCATCGTACGGGCCTGGACTGTGCCTTCAGCCAGGTCTACTCCAACTGTGATATGAAGGTCAGTCAGTAGTATAGGTTCTTCTTTGTCTTTTAATTTTTCCTTTTCTTTTGTTCTCACTGTATCTTTTTCTAATTGTTTTTTTGGTAAGCTCAGATTGGTTTAGCTGGTTCATTTAGGATAGGATGCATTATAATGCTTTGATTACTATTACTATGAATATTATAAATGGCTGTAAAGTGCTTTGAGCTTGAAGTAGGACAAGGTAACGCTCTATATGAATGGTATTATTATCATTACTATTATCATTGTTACAACTGTCAGGCTTATTGTATGGTATAGTATTGTATACACTTTCTTCATCCATTATCAGGAAAAAGTGCTTTTAGCTCTGCTTTTCGCTGAATCCAACACGCAGTCGACACAGAGCGGCACCTATCGACCATTTTATTTTTGGGAGACGAGGAGGTTATGATGGGGTTCAATTTTGAATTTATGGTGAGCAGATTATTGTAGTTTTTGTTACCATCATCATTGAGCAAGCCTATTTTGTCCTCAGCCCCAGGTTCACCTGGACACCTTCAAGGAGACGCCCCTCCAGGTGGCTGTGGAGACTTCCCTCACAGGCACCTCAGACATCAGGGACCTGGATGGAGTCTTTGTCTCACAGCTCAGGGAGATGGACCTCAAGACATTTAGACTCACTTTTAGATGACAGGGATTCATTAGATAACTCTATGGAGATTGGTGGACTGTCAGAGAGTCATTAAGTAACTCTATGGAGATTGGTGGACTGTCAGAGAGTCATTAAATAACTCTATGGAGATTGGTGAACTGTCAGAGAGTCATTAAATAACTCTATGGAGATTGGTGGACTGTCAGAGAGTCATTAAATAACTCTATGGAGATTGGTGGACTGTCAGAGAGTCATTAAATGACTCTATGGAGATTGGTGGACTGTCAGACAAATAACAATGGAGTCCATGTAAGATAAACTTGCTGAAGAGAATCTTTTTAAAATATTCTTTTTCTTGTCCCAAAGACTTCAAAGAGTTTATCTTAAGCAGATTCCACTGTAGGGCGATTGACATCAAGGCATTACTTTGACATGACAGGGAGTATAGTAAATAACTTAATGTAGATGTATGGACTGTCTTACAAAGAAGGGAGATAGAACTTAAGACAGTGCAGACACCCTTTGGGTGAATAACCAAACCAAACTGGTTTTGATTTGGTTGGGTTGGTCCAAGCTTACAGCAGTTGAGCAGGAGTATGTAGAAAGAGACAGAAGTCAACAGAGAGTCAAAACAAACTCTACATGAATGGAGTTTTTGTGTCTTAACTGAGGGAGCTGGACTTCAAATCATTTGTTTATGATTATGTTTCATGTGAACATGTTTTTCTAGTCACTGCAGGCAATAAGTGATGAGGGTATGTTGAATGTTAGTATTTATGAAGAAAGAGATTATTTAGAAAAATCATTAACAGACTTCAGTCTTTACTTTCTGTCAACTGGAGATAGCGAAGTTGGAAGTGGTTCTGTACTTAACATTATTTTATTTTTATGTTTGCTTTTTATTTTGTAATATTTCAATGAGTGTGGAGCGCTCCACCAGGACAGCGAGCATATTCTACAGGACTGCCCCCTACTTACCGACACCGTCCAGATGCAGGATATGGCCGACTGGGACACCCCTAAGAGGAAAGCTCTATGGAGGTTTAGGGGATCTTAAGAAGATGGAACATTTCATTGAGACAACTGGCCTTGACATCTGACAGGGAGAACGAGGAAGAAGAAGAATGATGGTGAAATGATAATGTGGGTGAAGTTTATTTCCCCATTCTCAGATTCATTTTAACTGTACCCAGTAGTACTACTAGTAGATAGTTCAATGCTCCTCTCAATGTTTTTGTACTGTAGAGATTGTGATAACCAATTCTCACAAGCTCGCCTTTGTTCTTAGACTTGGATCACTTCAAAGCCTTTTGTTTCATCTTGTGCAATTCACGCATTACATAATGAGATGGTGTCTGTAAATAATGTGGGTTTTTTTTGTCTCCGTCACACATGGAATCTCTGACCTCATTTGAAAAAAGGATCCAGCTGAACCGAGACATTTGAAGAATCAATTTTATGTTTATCTGTCTCGTGTCAATTTGGTATGTGCAGTTTATGTACTATAGAATGGAATTGGTTTCCCTGAAGAAAATCGAAGACCGCGTTTAAATATGTGAAACAGAACATCTTTAAATCGTTTTTAACTATAGAATGGCATTGGCAATGTAGAAACAACGGGATACAGTGGACACCCTGGATGCAGCTGGATGACCTCGACTTTGCCGACGACCTGGCACTC
>JAUELK010269499.1:0-15617 GCA_031471215.1 Gastropteron pacificum | reverse complement strand
TGAGGACATGGTGGTAAAAAGATATTTCCCATGGGTTTACGGAACTCGCTCCAGTCGTGGCTCGAACCCGAGGTCGTTGGATCCCGAGTCCGGCACGCTAGTGACTGGGCTAATCCGCCACTGTTTACGGTTTACTTTTATGTAACTGCATAGTACTGTCCTATCTCCAGGACAGCAATAACAGAAAATGGGTGATATGGTCAAGTGTCAACCAGATACAACAGCCACTTTCCAAGGCTGCATCATATCATTTAATGACATGTCGGTTTTACTACAGTGGCAATAGTCTCCGAGTCAGTGAACCTTGAGGCTAAGGGTTTGACTCCGTTCTGCTGAATGGTTTTATGCAAGTTGCTATCTTTGGATGCAGCAACAGCAACATGAGCGATTATTGTTTAAAAGGAGCAACGTTTGGGGTCGCGCCCGTGCTTTCAGAACGTATCTGTGCTATAAAAGGTTCACCAATAGTAGAAAAGAGGGTTAGTTTGCAGGTTTTTGTGCTAGTAGTAGTAGTGAAAAACAATGCTTTAAAGCTTCCAATTCCAATGCGCTTCATGTAACATACGTCCGTTGTTACGTAGTAATTGTATGTACTCTAAAATTGGCACCGACTTTTTCCAATCACGTTTTTATTACTTATTACCGTATTAGATATTATGTACACGTTACGTTGTTGTATTTGACTGTGAACTGTGAGCCTCCACTTCACAATGAGGAAGTGAAAATGCCACTTGGCGGGGGGCAATGAGGCGTCCCGTCCCGTCAATCATCAATGTGTTGAGTTCGGTGGCGGATTAGCTCAGTCGGTAGCGTGCCGGACTCGGATCCAACGACTTCGGGTTCGAGCCCAGACTGGGGCGAGTTCCGTAACCGTAAACCTTTGTGAAAGTTTTTTTACCACCATTTCCTCACCCCACCAAGGTGTAAACGGGGTGCCCGGCTATAGGCATGTTTCTGCGCCTCACAGGTTGCCTGTACTTGTGTTCAATGCTTGTAATTGTTGTATGCGTTAGTAGCCTGTCCGGGGAGTGATAATAATAGCTGATGTAAAGCGCTTTGAGCTCTCCGGAGGGAAAGCGCTATATAAATGCCATAATTACTCTAGTAGTAGTATACTCAGAGATGAAAATACTGGACACTGCTCTTCTTCTCTTTGTAAAAAAAACAAAGCGTAGCCTCTTCAGCGCGTCTCACAACACACACAACAGAGGGGATGTGGTCACTGGGGTACAGACACACACGTGTGGTGAGATATAATCATTATTTCTTAAGTATTATCCTTTAGTATCGCTATCTCTTGTTTGTACACATGGGACGCGCTTAGGTTGGCTACGCAAAAAAATAGTTAAGTGTCCCGTTTCTAAGTGGTTTACACTTCATGTAGTACAATACTGTATAATATGTAGAATAGTGAAGAGAGACAGAAGCACAACACAAAGAAACGGGAACACAGGAAAACAAGACAGCTTGGAAAACTGGTCTGCCAATGCCATTCTAGAGTTGGCTTGTACAGCCACTCTGGGAGATGTGCTAGGCCTAATGCCAATGTGCTAGGCCTAATGCCACCCAAAACTGAGGTTGCTACCCCATCGTCTCGCGTAGACGGAAGTTTGCTAACAGTACAATGTAGTATGTAGATTAGTGAAGGGGCATCATGGCGAGGTGTACACACTACACACTACCATTATAACCACCACCACAGCATTATATGATGTAGAGCGTTCAGAGTTTATCCCGCCCATGTTTGTTATGTGGGGTAACATGATGTCATGTACAGATTACTACAGATAACGGCCAACCCGACCCAAGAGGGAACACGCTACGCTTCACTGTGTACTATAACTATATCTTCATTCTTGGACCCGACCCAGCTCCGTCCCGCTTCAATGCCTCGAGGGCCCAATACAGTTTTATACACGATATGTTTGTATTGTTAGTAGTAGCCCACGTGATGTGGTGGTCAACTTTGTGAATTCTTTCACAGAAGTTCAACGCAACGCAACCATAAATAAATGTCGCAATGTTGTACATGTACATTTATCAATATTTAGCAGTAGTAGTAGCATCAAATCAAGTCTGCATTGCACGTAGCAGTCATCTGGTCTGGAGGGGTTTTGTGACTCAGACTGCATTACACAATTGCATGAACAAGGAGTCAATTTCAAGGCCCTCTAGTCCCAGTTTGGAGAGCTAGACTGTCATAGCTTTGTAGTAGGTCTACTAGTACTAGTACTAACTAGACCACTTGAAGAGTGAATAGCTCATACCTTTCGTTTGTTTCCTAACACAAAAAGGCAAAACATTTGCTTTGAGCCTTCTTTGGGAAAATAAATACACTTTATACTTTATTAGTATTATCATTCTTTTATATTATATCTTCTGCAATACATCACATCACATTTTCTTCTTCTTCCATTTATGACTGCAGCCTCATCATAATAGAGGACTTTTGCAATCGTGCAATGTGACTCAGTCTCCAATGCCCTTGAGGACATTAAAATGCAAACACCAGATGTTGCAATACAATGTATAAAAGCATGACTTTTTATTCATGAAAATAAAAAATCTTTCTTTAAAAAACTGGTGCATGTTTTTTCTCTATAAATAAGTTCATTATTATACAACAAAGTTCACCACATCAAATGTCCATGGTCAACGGTTTTACAAATAACTGAATCAAAGGTACAAATCATTATGACATGACACAGACAGACCTATGGTACACCTATAGAAAAGAAAAGTACAACACAAGTAGTGGTTTCTTTTTATGTAAATTACAAAGTTTATTGTGATAAACAACAGTGCTAATTCAGTGAACATGGCAGGGAATATGAAATGTACTCTGAAGTCTAAGTGTACAAAGTGTTATAATTGTCATTGTACACCTAATACTTAATACATTGTGGAAAAGAAGAAAAAAAGCTGATAATAATAAATTATGGTGTAAAATTTACATTTGATACATTGGCCTATATAATATAAACAGACAGTAATGTAGGCCCTCCTCAGCTGAAGTTTGATCCATAAATTAGCCAAAACATAATGGAGATAGAGACATTTGTGTTAAGCATTCAGCTCTAAATTGGAGATGGAACCAATACCCCCCCCCCCCACACTCAAAAGCGAACAAACAAAAAATACCATGAAAATAAAGGAATTTGAGTTTTTTTCAGTTTAAGTTTAAGTAGTTGTACACCTCTGACAACACTACCTAGGTGATTAAAAGAGTACAAATCTCTGAAAGGATGAGGGTGGATAACGGTTATCTGTATAAATAAGAGGCAAACTTTAAACTTCAAATGAGATCTCATCCGTTAATACTATAATTATAATTAATACTGCAGCAAAATGGATGCGGATTTCACCAAAGTTACTCTTTCGTTCTGCTTTGTGTAATGAGAAAAAGTAACCATTTTATAACATTTTATAAACAATGAAACTGTGTGATGACAAGGTGACATCGTTTGAATTCTTCTATTCCAACTTTTTAAAATCGGCGAAATATAATCAACTATCATTTTCCAGTTTGTCGTCTATTTATAATTTATACAGATTCTTTTTTCCAGGTGATAACTAATTATTCTCTTTTTTTTTCAAGTGATAACTACATGTAATCTGGTACCAATATCTTGAAATACTTTTAAAGGCTCAACCCGATAGCTAATTCTTTCTAAAATTGACTTTCTCCCTGTCCCATTCGTAGAATAGGTTCGGTTAACTAAACCACTTGTAAAATAAGATTGTAAAATGGACTGCCCCCACAGCCCCTATATCCAGAATCCTTCAGACAGAGACACAGGTTTTCAAAGATGAGAGCTGAAGTGATCTGCTCCATAGTTCTGTCATTACAAACATTGTGACGTCTCACTTCACTCATAATAAGGCTTCAGCTCTGTTGGGAGCATTCAGAATTGTAGTAATAACTAATACTAATAGGACCAGTGAACAGTTCTGTCATTACAAACATTGTGATGTCTCACTTCACTCATAAGGCTTCAGCTTTGTTGGGAGCATTCAGAATTGCAGTCATAACTAAACTAATACCAGAGTTGCCTACCTCTGGAGAGTGAAATCAGTAGTCTCTCAACTCTCACCTAATTTTCAATTTTCAGTAGTTTCAAGACACTTTCAGTAGTATTTGCATACTCTCTAATAGGATCAATGAATGTATTTGAGCTGAAAATGTGTACTATATAATCAGAACTAAGTGATTTAGTTTAGAACATACCAAAGCACAAGATGTGTCCCATCAACTCCTCACTGTCAAATCAATAACAAGGCTTTGCGAGTTAAAGAAGTACAACAATACAGGCTCTGTGTGTGTTTAAAAATGACAGACACTAGTCTTGTGCAGGATTAATATCAGATTAGTGAGGTATAAGAGTAGTGAGCTATGATGAAAAGACACTAGTACTAGTATTGAGAAAAATCGGACAAAAGCATTATAACTATGATAAATATAACAATGAAAAAGAAGAATCGAAATCATAATATTGAAAACATATTGTCGTTACAATTTGTAATGCTATATCCAGGTCACTAACTCTTACTATATTTATAGTTATAGTTTTGAGAAAAATCGGACAAGAGCATTATAACAATGAAAAAGAAGAATCAAAATCAAATTGAAAACATATTGTCGTCAACAATTTGTAATGCTATATCCAGGCTGCTATTTCTTACACTTATCGTAAATCATTACCTATTGCACTATATCTACTTAACCAAAACATGTTTCATGATTGTAATAAAAATCTACAGCAACAAAGAAAATGGATGGTTAGAAAGAAGGGTACGAAACATGAATACAAATAATATCAAAGCATAACATAATCTTTCAGAACATTTCCATGTTCTCTGTCAACACACACAGGAACAATTCATAAGCTACATTGATACATTTGTACATTTGATTTCAATGAAGCAAACAACACATGTAAAAGACAGATTACATGTTTATCACAAGCAAAAAGTCAACAAAAGCTGAAGAAAACAATAGGAGGCCAAAGAGAAAAACAATCTTCATTGACATGTGACAACAGGTTCAACAAACAAAGTCACGGTCAAACCACTCAAGACTCAAGACATCCAATATTGGAAGAGCCTGTAATGTAATGTAATGTAATGTATGTATGTATGTATGTATGTAATGTATGTAACAGGTTGATAAGGTGGGAGTAGTAGTAGTAAGCTTAATGTGCTTATGAAATGAAGTGAATCCTACAATGTCTATATTCTATATGACAAAGGGCCAGATCAAAGCCTTAAATATTTGCCATGGTGCTGTGTGGAAATACAGGGTGAATAAAAAAATACTGACAACTTTAATGGAATATCTTGAAAGCAAAATGAACAAAAGAGATGACATTATATTATATTTTAAGAGCATGAAGTAAGTCAAAAAGGAATTTGTTTGCCATATCATATATTGTTTAACCAGGATTGCTCCAGAAATGGTGTGCAAAACGAGACCAGATATTCATCTTAGGGTCAGAACAGCTGAACATACAAAATGATATTACTAATATAATATTAGCCACAAAATATAGCATCGGGAATTAAAGATCTAAAATGCTCAACACCTGAGTATTATTACAAAGCTTCTTATGGAAAAAAGTATGAAAAGTCTTGTATAATTATAATCATATTCACTGCTGGCATTCCTACTTTCACACAATATAAGATTGAATGTGTCAAGTGAAAAAAGAGTGTATAATACTATAATAATGGAATATTTACCGTAATAAACCAGAAACATTGCTCATTAGACATGCAACATGCAGACTTCTACAAACATCAATAAATATTACACAGATCTTGTAGGAGTTCCAAAGAAAATGATTTTAAAAGACTAATTTGTGTTACACTGTAATACTCAAATTCTATTGAAAATCTAAAAAATTGTCAAAATTTGTAACAAACATGTGTCATAATAACAAGGTGTTATATGAGCATAATCAAAGAACAATCATTTGGTGAAATGACATGCACATAAAGCGCTTTGAGCTTGCTGTAGAGCGGGGAAAAGTGGTATATAAGTGCTATCTATTATTATTTCACTTGAGGAACAACAATTCCATTTTATCCTGCAATCTATGCCAGTGGAATGCCTCTAAGCTATCATAACAAAGAATGTCACTGTAGTGCCAACAGTCAAGTCTATTCTTTTTTTCTTTTTAAAAAGGTCACATTTAATTTACAAAGATTTCAATTCACCAGCTGTAGCTAATAATGCATTGCCTATGTTCCCAAACTACTACTAATAACACTAAAGCATTCTTATGGTCACTCTCAATGGTATCTTCAAGTTCAAAAGTTTTGCTTTTTTAAAAATGTAACATTACAAGTCAATAATATTACTTTGTATTTGTATACGTACGAGCTGATACAATTACTCTATGTTTGCCGTTTCTCTGAGATGCAGAGGCTTTGCTGACAGAGATGGCGTATGTTTAGGTGCTTTCCTGACAGAAGTGGGGCTGGGGTTCTTCTGTAGTTGCTGAAACAATTTCTTCCTCTCTGCGAAGGAGGCCAAGTGAATGTTGCTACTTCTCCGCACACTGCTTGTTCTCCTTCCACTCTTGGGCTTCACTTCTGGCGTCGTTGTCTTGGTGACCGGAGTCTTTGTTGCCAGGCTACCACGTACACTGGACTCTCTCCTCCCTGATAGGTTCAAAACCTTTCTAGAACACGCAGGGCTGTTCTCTTTGAGGCTCCCAGCGTCAGCTTGTTGTGAGTTTGACTGAGGTGTCTTTCTGAAGCTCTCAGTTGTTTCACGCTGGTTTCTTACTGGTGTTTTTGAAGTGCTGGTGCGTACACTTGATTCTCTCCTTACTCTGGTGATAGACTTCCTAGGAGTACCACTGCTGCTTGCTTTCATGTTGACAGGAGCAATAGATGCAGATGTTGAATCTCTTCCATTGGATGTTGAGGTTATTTCAGCAGTTTTCTTTGGTAAAGTCCTTGCTAAGCTTCTCTGAACCGACTCCCTCCTGCCAAGGTTTGACATTGCAGGAGGTTGTGAGTGACTGTTGACTGACACCTCAGTAGATGAGGGCTTCGTTTTTTTGAGAGAGGATCTACGCTTAGAGCCGGAGGAAGGCATGGCACTCACAAACATCTTGACATTCAGCTTACGGCTTGACATGGGCGTGCTGGGCTTTGTTGGCTTTGGCGGAATGCTTGACATCGGCGTGGTGGGCTTTGTTGGCTTTGTCAGAACGGCTGACATGGGCTTTGTTGGCTTTGGCAGAACGGCTGGTTTCTTCTTGAGTGGTGACGAGAGTCCTCTCTTTGATTCTCCCGTCAAAGTGTTCTGTGGCTTGTCAAGAGAATTTTCTACTACAACAGAAGTGCCACTTGAGGAGTCCTCAAAGTTGCTGCTACTCCAGTTGCTGCTGCCTTCTTCAGTCTGAGACTTGGCTGATTCTTGGTCAGAGCTCAGAGATGGTGAAGGAGAGAAGACTGGATTACTAGTAATATTAGATGACTCTTCACTACTACTCTTTTTGCTGAGACTGCCTTCCTCAGACAAGTCATTGCCACTCTTTGATTGATGCGTCGTCACATTGGAGGCTTGTGATGTCTTTGTTCCAGCATTACTGCCTTGGCTTGTGTCCTCTGTGCTATTTCCCTCAGTGTCCAACTTGGAAACCTGCCGCTTGAGAGACCATGTAGTTGTCTTATCAAACACTTCCTCACTGCTCATGCTGGAGTCATTGTAATCGTTTGCTTTCTGTGGCTGGGCATTGTCCTTGTCTACAGAATCCTGCATTCCACTGACTTGAGTGTCACATCTATCTGAGACAAAAAGGCTCGTAGCATCACCGCTGAAAACGGGCTCCTTTATGATACCACTTGTTGGGGTCGTAGATAAAGTGTGGTCTGCTAATGTCTTTTCTGTCGTTACTCTGTTATTGCTTGGCAAACCATCTTGTACAGGTTGGATTAATTCTGATGAGGTGCAGTTTGCAGACAAATCTCCATCAAGTGTCGCTGTGTCAGGCTCTGTGTGCTTATCCCTCACCCCAGAAGACCTCAGCAAGTACCTGTTGTGGGCAGAGCGGAAAGATTCTTTCTTGCCCCTGCTACTCTTTCTCCGGGAAGTTATCCATGAGTCATTCTCCACCACACTGGGACTGGCTTTCTTCAGACTCTTGATCCTCTTCAATTGATTTCCTTCCAAATCTGTCTGTTCTGTGGTGGACATGGATTCTATAGACACAGCCCCACTGCTCTCCTCTTCTGGCAACTTGTCTTTGTCTTGCAAGAGGTCTTGATCAGCCTCAATTTGTGTTGGCGACCTCCATGACTGTAGCTTTGTAAAATGTAACTTTTTAACCGGAGTGTGATTATCTTTGCCTGGGGCATCCTCAGGATAATATTGTGCGCTTTCAGAATGAGATGGAGATTCAGTGGTTGATGCAGTGACAGAGCGGGTGAATTTGGTTTTCCTCCTAGTGCATGGAGACTGGTCCAGATGAATCAGTTCTACAGATTCCACCACTTCCCGTGATGTAAGATGTTTTGAGGAGTCTTGAGGGGTGAGCTTTGACGTTTTCACGTCTTTGTAGTCCTGCATAGTAGCTTCAACTTCTGAATCTGGGACTTGCTGCCAGGTATTCTTGGTGCAGAGCGAGGCCTCTGTGTTACAGGATGAAAACTCAGTGCCACGGGATGAAAACTCAGTGCCACGGGATGAAAACTCAGTGTTACGGGATGAAATCTCAGTGTTACGGGATGAAATCTCAGTGTTGCGGGATGACAACTCAGTCTTACGGGATGAAATCTCAGTGTTACAGGATGAAATCTCAGTGCTACGGGATGAAAACTCAGTGCCACGGGATGAAATCTCAGTGCTACGGGATGACAACTCAGTGCCACGGGATGAAAACTCAGTGCTACGGGATGAAAACTCTGTGCTACAGGATGATGACTCCAAATGGTCGTCCAGAGAACCAGTCAAACCAGACATGACAGTAGGGAGGAGGACCTTGCCAGTGGAAGAAGACGGCTGTGGGGTCGGCACAGACTCCTCAAAACTTGAATTCCCTGCCTCACTCTCACTGGTTGCCTGGAGACACAAGCCTGGGGCCTTGCTCACCATCTTTGACACCATTTGGTTGATGGGCTTGGGCAGGCTGAGGGAGGACTCTGCCAGCCACTTCTTGGGGAAGAGATGGTGGGGACTCTTTTCTGGGGACGTCTTTCGGTGGGACTTCTTTTGGGTCAAGTCTGGACTGAGGGTGCAGTAGTCACCCATGGAACTACCACCACTTGGCATCTCTGTGGCCAACTGACCTGAGAAGCTGTTTGACGGCTTGTCCCTTTGGGGAGATTGTGGGCCTTTTCTAAAGCCAAACAATATCTCTCCAACTTTCTTTAACTTCTGAGGGGAAGAGGGATTTAAGGAATCCTCTCTCATTGGTGATTTAGAAGATGGCCCACTCCTGATGTTGTCTTTGGACACAGTGTTCTCCCATTGTTTGGTTGGAGATGCAAACATCTTGACCAGGCTCTTGATCTTACTGGGTGATGAGGAACTTGATGATTGAGACGATAGTGACATGGTGCTTGGGGAGGGACTGACCTGCCTGGTCAGCTTCCTGCCAGTTGGGCTGTTTCTTGGCCCCTGGACTGGACTCTGCTTGCTGGTCTCTTGTGAAGAACCTGGGGCAAAGCGGTTCTTGAGTAAAGCCATCTTAGTGGGGGTGGATGGCGTTGATGCCATGGGAGCTTTGACCGGGGAGGTGGCTGCAGATTGTTTACTCTCGGCATGAAACATCCTGGGGAACATGCCACTTTTCACTGGGGAAGCAGTCTGAGGTGTGCTTCCCATGTTTTGAGGAGAACTCCTCACTGAGGATTTCCGCTCAGGCGATATTAAAGCTTTTTGTGCATGGGTGGCCATGAAGTTCTCAAATTCTTTTCTCTCTCTGGACTGAGGATTATTCCTAGAACTGCTTCGTCTCCGCAATGAGCTTTCTGTGTCCTTCACATCTTTGGCAAAGGAAACCCTTCTAGGTGAGGAGGCGGACAGTTTTGACGATTTCCCAAAAGTCAGCCGTTTGCCTGGCGTTGTGCTCAGGCTGGATGATCGTCTCTTCAGCCTGCGACGGGGAAATGTTGGTGACTCATTCAGCTGCTTGACTTGTAGAATGCTGAGTCGGGCTTCCTTGTTGTTCTCAGAGTCACTGTCCGCAGAGGTTCCGTGGTCTGCCTCTTTCTTCCTGGTGGTGGTCTGGAGACTGCCTGTGAGGATGGAGACTTTGGGCGAGTCCTCTACCATCATGGACATTTCAGTGGATGCCATTTCTACAGTCCCAATCGGGGGAGTGGCAATGACCTCATTGGATGCTTGCTGCACAGGTTGAGGTGAAGGTTTCGCACGATTTTGTGTACCTACAGTAGGCCGTAGCTTCTTGCTAGATGGCACGGATGGTGGACCATCTACTTCTGCACCATCTTCAGACCGACGTTTGGATGGATTTTTCTTTAGTGTGGTTTTGGGTTTAGCAACATTTGAGCCCTGGAGGATATCATCATTCACATAGCCAAAACTTTTCAATGTTGGAGTGACTTTAGCATTTACTGGACTCTTTAAAGAGATATCATTATTGACATAGCCAAAACTTTTCAATGATGAAGGGACTTTAGCATTTACTGGACTCTTTAAAGAGACGTCATCATTAACATAGCCAAAACTTTTCAATGATGAAGGGACTTTAGCATTTACTGGACTCTTTAAAGACGTTCCAGTTCCACTTGACAGAGGAGATTTGGTCTCTTTATGGATCAATTTCTTACCACTCACATTTTTTTTCTCTGGTGATTTACTCAGGAACGTGTCAAAGCGAAGCCAATTCAACTTCAAAGAGCTAGAAATTGAACTTTCTTTTTCGTCAATCTGTGAAACACTTTGTGCATGCTTTAAGGCATTTCCCTCAACAGGAGACTTAACGCTATTTCCCCTGAACATTCCTGTACTATTGGTTGCATACAGTGGTGTCTCGACCATATCATACTTCCTGTCTGGGATAGGGGGAGTCTTGATCTTGGCAAAGCCCCGCTCGTCAATGGTGCAGACTTCCCCCTTGAATGGAGAGTAGGCCGAGGAGAGTGGAGCAAGAGAAACGTCCTCCATGCTCTTAGACCTCCGGCGGTTATAACCCTTGGGCTTCTTTCTCAGCTCAGAGTAGGGTGGGCTGACCTGTGATGAGACCGCAGGCTGTAGATGGCAGTAGTTGGGCTCTGAGGAGACAGGTGTCGCAGAGTCTGGTTCGGGTTCCTCAATCTGTGCGTAGTGTGGGCTGGTGCCAGAGCTGTACGGGATGGCGTCTTGGACCTGTGCGTAGGTGGGGCTGTGGGATCTCTGCTCTAGGACAGGCGGACTCAGGGTCCACTTGTCCTCAATGGGTCCGCCAGGTGTCAGGGACACTGTGGCTAGATAGGACGAACAAAAATGAGTTAAATACTAGCTCAAAGTGCCCTATCGCCCCAACAGAACTGTTTCATTCTAAAGCAATCTCAATGTCCTCGGAGGCATAATGATAGTGCTGCCTGGGGTGTGTGGAATAAACAGAGTAAAAAAGGGTCTACTCTACCTGCTAGCTTCGTACCTGATGCAATTCGCAATTTCGACCGTATTAATAAGGAAAAAACTTACTTTTCGGCGTCGAAACATACTGAAAGAAGAGGTAGGTCTGTAGAAGGGCTAATATTAATAAATGGGGGGGAAGGAAGCAGGAACGAAAAATTCTCCAAAAAGAATAAATGCGCAGGGGGTGGGGGTGTAAGACCTACCCAGTGGCAGAGTGTCTGGTGTCTTGAGAAGTTGAGACAGGTCGTCAGTGTGTGTGGGACAGGTGGGCGTGGACACAGGGTGTGCTCGCAGCTCCTCTCTGTCACCTGGGGTCAACCCACTGCTCACTAAGGGTCTGAAATAAATCATCATGCACAACACATTCAGCTTCTGTGTCAAACTCTACAGCATAAGATGACATAACGATAAGTTTACTCGTCCGTTGCAGGAAATTTGGGCACGGTCATTAGACATATAGTGTGCATAGACTCACAAACATCATGTGCATTCAGAAAAATCACTATAGTTTATTCAATATGGACGGAGGAAGGGAGCATTTCCAATTTTCAAGGGTTCAATCTTGATATTTTGCTTTCCAACTGTCAGTGGTTCTGTGATATACTTGATACCCTAAAGTGCTTAGACCATATCCGAGTACACTAGTAAGTGGACCCATGCCGGCTTCAAAGCTCGACGCCAAGTTAGTGCTTCTTTTAACAGAAATAAGGGACTGAAAACGATGAACACATTGTTAGCACAGAGAAATGATGATTAAACAATTTCCAAACAGACATAAACATGGAACCATCTATCTATATTCCATCTTTTAACATTTTTGTAAAATTAAAATGAATCACTTACCCACGAGAGATAGTTGCATACTTTTGACGACTCTTAGAAGAAAGGGACTGCAAAACAGAATAAGAGAAATTAATAACAGTAAAATGGTAGTGTTTCAAACTGAACAAAAAATGAAAGAAAAGGGAGAAAAAGACAAAGCTATATAGGATTGATTTCATAATGAATTGAACACAAAGAAATGCCCACCTATGTGGCCTAAACATGATGCAATTCTTAAAGGAAGGACTGTTAGTGTTAACGAGTACAGTAGTAGAATTGTAAACAGGTGTTCAATTGAATCAAACATAAAGAATTTCATTATACAATAATAAAAAAACATTTGAAACAAACAGAAATAAGTTTCCGTTTAGAGTAAATACATTTGAAATATTTAGAAATAAGTTTCCTTGTACATTAAAACTATTTGAAACAAACATAAATAAGTTTCGTTTTAAAGTAAAAACATCTGAAACAAATAGAAATGAGTTTCCTTTTAAAGAAAACAAATTCGAAACATAAATAAGTTTCGTTTTAAAGTAAAAACATTTGAAACAAATAGAAATGAGTTTCCTTTTAAAGAAAACAAATTTGAAACAAACAGAAATGAGTTTCCTTTACAGTAAAAAACATTTGAAACAAACAGAATGAGTTTCCTTTTACAGTACGAAACATGTGAAACAAACAGAAAAAAGTTTCCTTTTAGAGTGAAAACGTTTGAAATGTTTAGAAATAAGTTTCCTTGTACAGTAAGAACATTTGAAAGAAGCAGACATAAGTTTCCATTTGAAACAAACAGAAAAAAGTTTTCTTTTAAAGTAAAAACATATGAACAGTAAAAAACATGTGTGAAACATACCAGGTTTGACAGTTGTCTTGGAAGAGTTCTTGATTTTGACACAGGTGTCACTTGACCCTGACAGAGAGATAGAAACACACACAGCATTATATTATTATGCAATTATGTATACTATGACTATGAGCAAACACAGCACTACAGCTTTGAAAACATTACCTTGACTGTCTGAAAATCAATTTCGTTTTGTTTGTATGCCAGAGACATATTTCCAACATTGCCACTCACTTTATTATTTTTTTTAGTGGGAGCAAAGACTTTCATTGTGTGCCTTTGCAAACAAAATTGGTAGTAAAATTACAGAAAACCACCCCAGCATAAAAATGTGCTACAGTAATGGTACCAAGTGCACATTTAGTGCTACAGTAATGGTATCAAGTGCACATTTAGTGCTACAGTAATGGTACCCAGTGCACAGTGCACATTTAGTGCTACAGTAATGGTACCCAGTGCATATTTAGTGCTACAGTAATGGTACCCAGCGCATATTTAGTGCTACAATAATGGTACCCAGGCCCAGTGCACATTTAGTATAGGCTTGTACATATACCTCCTGTAGTCCTTTGCCAGCATTGATCTCTGCCTCAATGTGAGTCTTGCCAAACGTGGAGAATGGAGACTCAGGTTTCCCTGAGCGAGGACTTGAGATCAAGCTGAGGTCCATGGCCCCAGGGAACAGAGACAAGGACATTGGGGTGTCGGGATTCCTGGGGACAGAGGGGGAAAAGTGTGCTCAGTACAGCAAATCATAATGGATTGTTGTTTTATCCCAAGCCGATGAGTTGTTCACTCTTGTCAGCCAGTGCCAGTCTTAGAAAGGATGCTGTTCGTTGCAGTTTTTCCAGAGATCCATAGAGGCTGTTCTGGGTAGTAGATAGGTCAGTTAGGAGTTTCTTTCTAGGTTTTGGAGTCCAGGGCAAATGAAGAGGATATGGTTCCTGTCTTCATAAGGCCTTCACAAGGCACAAAACACTACACACTATCCATACATAATTATTACGCACATTGTATGGCGGATTAGCTCAGACGCTAGCGTGCCAGACTTGGGATCCAAAGCCCTCGGGTTCGAGCCCTGACTGGAGCGAGTTTTTCGCAAACCCTTGGGAAAGGTTTTTTTACCCCCATTTCCTCACACCACGCATGTGTAAAAGGGGTACCCGGCTATAGGCATGTTTCTGCGCCTCACAGGCTGCCTGTACTTGTGTTCAATGTTTGTGATGTGTTCTGTGATGTATGCGTTAGTAGCCTGTCAGGGGAGTAATAGATGTAAAGAGCTTTGAGCTCTTCGGAGGAAAAGCGCTATATAAATGCCATCTTTACATACAAATACATTGTGCTGATTTACCTGACGGGCCGGGTGGGAGGGGTGAACTCCTGGGCTGCCGAGACTTCTTGCTCAGATTCCTCAACGTCGATGGAGCAGGAGCGGTAGTAGTGCAGTGGGAGCTTCTTCTTGTTCCACAGCCTGACAAACGTCTTGAAGTACTCTTTGAGCTTTGGCGAACTCAGGCTATCCACTCTCTTGCCTTTCTGAATTTCAAACAGCATAATAATAATGATAATAATAATAGATAATAATAAGTGTACATGTATTTATAACGTGAACAGTACATTCAACTATGATGTGACATACACCTGGTACACAACAAATGCCTCAATAATAATAATGATAATAGATAGTATTTATATAGCGCTTTCCCCCGCTCTACAGCAAGATCAAAGCACCTTACAGCTAACATTACCCTGACAGACCAATGTTGTATCAATATTGGCAGTATCAACCCAAAGACTGCATTGCACACAGCAGTTGTCTGGTCCGGAGGGTCTTGTGACTGCATTGCATAATTGTACGAACAAGGGGCAATGTCTAAGGCAAGGCCCCCCACTCCCATGTTGCAGAACAAGTCTTCCATGGCTCTGTAGGTCTAAATGTAGATTTGAAGAGTGAATAACTCATACCTTGTGCCTGAATGAAACAACAAAAACAAAATAGGATCCGATTTTTTTTCTCTTGCATAATTTGTTATAAAAACTTATCTACTGATGGTCATAGCATAATTATTCAGAAACAATACTATGCCGTGCCAATGGATACATTTGTCGTACTCACAAATGCAACATATTTCCCGTTAAATGAATGAGATCTTAATCTTAAATTTATATGGCCCTTCAAGTCTGGGGGTCGGGCAGAAGGCTAACAAACTACTCCCGGAAAACCAACATTGTTACAGAAACAATGACTGAGAAGCCAGTTAGTTTTTGATATTAATAATAATAATAATGAAGGGCATTTGTATAGCGTCTATCCCCACTACATGGGCTCTAGGCGCTCCATACACAAAC